>PVIH01006196.1:0-114162 GCA_004025045.1 Sigmodon hispidus | reverse complement strand
AAAAAAAAAAAAAAAAAAAAAAAAAAAAAAAAAAAAAAAAAAAAAAAAAGTCAGTGTCCTGAAATTCACTTGATTCCCCATGTCTCCTTCAACACTCACTTCCCCTAGCCCTGATGACCTCCTGCATCTCCGGGGTCACTGCTGTGTAACAGCCCTTGCAGACCCTGCATCTCCGGGGTCACTGCTGTGTAACAGCCCTTGCAGACCCTGCATCTCCGGGGTCACTGCTGTGTAACAGCCTGATGACCTCCTGCATCTCCAGGGTCACTGCTGTGTAACAGCCCTTGCAGACCCTGCATCTCCGGGGTCACTGCTGTGTAACAGCCCGATGACCTCCTGCATCTCCGGGGTCACTGCTGTGTAACAGCCTGATGACCTCCTGCATCTCCGGGGTCACTGCTGTGTAACAGCCTGATGACCTCCTGCATCTCCAGGGTCACTGCTGTGTAACAGCCTGATGACCTCCTGCATCTCCAGGGTCACTGCTGTGTAACAGTCCTTACAGACCCTGCTCTTTTATCTAGAATATTTCCTCCTCCCTCTGCCTCCCCAGTGCTGAGATTAAAGTCATACATCACAATGCCCAGAAAAAGTTTGTTTTTAAAATATAGGAGATTTGCCTTAAGTGCCAAAGAGAGCAGAGAGGGCATCCGATTCCCCCAGAGCTGAATTGCAGGCTGTTGTGATGTGGGTGCTGAGATGTGAACTTGAGTCCTGTGCAAGAGAAGTACCCGCTCTCTGAGATCTCCCCAGCCCTGTGAGTGGTTACGTCTAAAGAACAAACATCAAGGAAAATAGGATTTTCATTCTATTTTACGCCATTTTGTTTAGTTTAAATGTTAGAGGTTCACAATTTCATAACATAGATTAAAATATTTTTCAGATAGACTATTAGTACTGTATGTTGATATGGCTGCAGGCTTTATAAAGAGGGCCAGCAAACTGGAAGTTACAGGGGAAACTGGGACGCTGCATATTTTGATAATAAAACTTACGGTAAAGGGAACACCTGAGCATAACTAGCATATTTCATTTATTGAGCCCTACTATGGGAAAGATGCTGTCCTCAGTAACATGGTACATGCATGTATAGTCTCCAACTGCATTAGCTCACTTGATGAGAGAAACAAGGAGGAGGGCAGACAGGAGGGTATGGAATAAAAATGTTGTGGGGCTAGTATCTAAAGAGAGCAGATGACACAGAACGTTATTTATTTTATGTGTATGTGTGTGTATCTGAGTGCGTGTGTGTGTGTGTGTGTGTGTGTGTGTGTGTGTATGTGTGTGTGTCTAAGTGCATGTGTGTGTACTTTGTGCATGTGTGTGTGCCTGAGTGCATGTGTGTATACTATGTGCATGTGTGTGTGCTATGTGCATGTATGTGTACTATACATGTGTGTGTACTTTGTGCATGTGTGTGTGCCTGAGTGCATGTATGTATACTATGTGCATGTGTGTGTGCCTGAGTGCATGTGTGTGTACTATGTGCATATGTGTGTGTGCCTGAGTACATGTGTGTGTGCCTAAGTGCATGTATGTGTACTATGTGCATATATGTATACTATGTGCATGTGTGTGTACCTGAGTGCATGTATGTGTACTACATGCATGTATGTATGCCTGAGTGCATGTATGTATACTATGTGCATGTGTGTGTGCTATGTGCATGTATGTGTGTCTAAGTGCATGTATGTGTACTATGTGCATGTGTGTATGCCTGAATGCATGTGTGTGTACTATGTGCATGTGTGTGTGCCTGAGTACATGTGTGTGTGCCTGAGTGCATGTATGTGTACTATGTGCATGTATGTGTACTATGTGCATGTATGTGTACTATGTGCATGTATATGTACCAATCGATTGCAATAGCTTGAGAAGGTCAGGGTATCAGATCCCCTGGAATTGGTTAAAGCTAGTTGTGAGGTGCTGGGAACAGAATCCATATCTTCCAGAACAGCAATAAAAACTCAACCACTAGAGACCTTAAGACTGAACATCAGAGGGAAAGAATCCTAACAACTCAATGCCACCAAATGTCCTTGCTATTGAGAGTCTTATGGAACTGGGAGGAGATGCACAAGTGACCTGAGGAACTAAGATCCTTCTCTTGTACAGCATCTTAGTGAGCATACTGATGCCAGGAGGCAGGTGACGGGATAGAGGCCCTGTGCTGAGGGTCTGATAGAAATTAAGAATTTTATCAACTGCAGCCTTAATCTTGAACCTTAATAAGGAAATTAATATGATTATTAATGTTGTAGAAAAGGAAACAGATGAAGGGAGAGAAATAAGTTACCGAGTGTGTCCCGAGAGATGGGGAGAAGCTCATGACATGACTGTGGCTTCCATTCTGCTACTCTTCCTACGACAGGAAGCTGCTTCTTATGAGAAGCTTGTTCATGTGACAAGGGACATGGGCTGAGAGCCCAGAGTGGACAGGCATCAGTTATTGGGTGATATGGAGATGAAGCTGTATTCATGACAAAGAGGAGGGGGAGACGTAGCCAAGAATGGTTATTAGGGACTTGGGGATGTGGGGCCTGGGAGTCTGGGGAAACAATTGCCTGCTTTTGCCCTGCTTTTGTGTAAGTGAGAGCAGAACAGCCATGCAGACAGTGAAAAATAATTTTCGGCTGGAAGTTTGCCACAACTGGCGTGGCTTTGCCAGTGGGATCTGATTAGTATTCTTGAGCTCCCCTGTAGCATCTGTAGAAAATGCCCAAATGACACAAAGCCAATTTTAGTAGCAAAGATTTAACATTTTAACCCAATTTATCTAACACAGTTAACCCATGATGAAATGCTGGTCAGGCATCTTTTCATGAGCTATTTGGGGCCTCAGCAAGCAGATCGTTTACAAAGACACATGGGCATTCACCTTTGCTGAGCCAGGCCAGGGGTCTAACATGCCTTTCTCATTGATGGATTCCTACACTGCTGGTGAGATAGAGAACTGGCTGTTATCCCCCTGACCCCAAACTTGACTGGACCAAGGCTAAGGTTCTACATGCAAATTTCTTAACAGGCTCTCCCTGTATCTGGTCTCTGCTGACACAATCCCACAGTTCTAGTGCTTCTCTATTGGAGACTTTCCATCTGAGGCAGAATTAACAGTGATACCACATGTAAACACATCCTCTGCCAGGCAAATGCTAGGGTAAACTCCTTAAAAGGCTCTGGGAAGTCTTGGGGCCAGCAATAATATTTACATTGCAACCCAGCAATCTAGGTCCACAGGGTAGGGGCAGTGGTGGTCAGGAAAACATTTTCTTCCCCATATCCAGTTTTCCGCAAGTCTCAAGATAGCTAGCAAGGGTTTTGAGCTCAGTAGATCCTTCATGAATTTCTCCCAGGCACCAGGGTAAAATTAACCCTTTAAAATGCCCCTTCATGCCAAGATAATCTGTTCGTGTACATTGTTTCCCAATAGTAATTTTTGCTTCTAGAAGAAAATAGTTTTTCTGAACTCTTACTTGTTTCTCTGTCCCCAGACTCAGTCAAAAGCTCTGGGGCATTTTTGCCCAGCATTTGACTCACTGCAACTCTGAAAAAGAATGTATTAATGCGATAGAAAAGGAACATTACAGAATACACTCTAGTAAGGGATTTAAAAATCAGTATTTTAGTGGCTAGAAAATGGCTCAGTGGCTAAGAGAGTGATCTGCTCCTGCAGAATCCCCACCCAATCAATGCCCAACACCCACATGGTGGCTCACAACCGTAACTGAGGTCCCAGGGGATCTAGCGCCCTCTTCTGGCCTCTTCAGGCAGTAGACATGGAAATGGTACATACACATAAGCAGGCAAAATATTCATTCACATAAAATTCTTTTTAAAACAATATTTAGAAGTTAAATATCATATGGTGACTCAATTATAGCATTCCACTATAAGAGATAGAATCAGCATGTCACTTTGACATTTTTAATATAGTAAATAAAATTTCTGAAGTTGAAATTCAGTGGGCTTCTCATCCCTTAAAATGAGTATTAACATAACATAGAAAAGTATCAGCATGAGCCTATGGCAGGAGACAGGTCAGTGCCTTCTTGGCTCTGGGTACTGACCCCAGTGCACATGTGGTATTTTACTTTTCAACATTTTCTAGTCCAAACTTGAGTATGTGAGAAAATAATCTTTGAGACACTTGCTGTTAAGACCTATTGTAGGTTTATTATTATTATTATTATTATTATTAATTATTATTACATAGTTTCACCTAAGCCCTAAGCCTAATTTTTTAAGATGAGCTATTATTTTGAGGGACATGGGAACAGCCTGAGGCAGGATAAAAGGAATAAGAATTTAATGTTTTATAAGATGCTCTCGCTTCCCCTCTCAGAAACCCTTGTGGCTATCTGGGAGAGAATTAAACTGACAAGAAATATTTGTCTGCAATGACCACTCTTCAAAACAAGCTGACAAGAACATTCTAGAAACCCATTTCTCTGGAATTTTACTTAGCTAGAACACAGGGGTTATAATTGGACTTCCTTGTAACCTTTCTTTTGAGAAAAACATTCTTTAAAAGCTTTATAAGGATCTGAGAATAACTCAGCAGCACACAAGTTTCTGTTGTCAAACCAATCACAGCAGCCTGTGTTCTCAAATTATTTTATTGTTTTCGGGAAGATGATTATCTTGGACTGAAAAACCAACCTTGAAAAATAGAGATAAAGAGTCTCTCAGTCTTGCACACAGGTGTCCTGTTTCCATGGTGATAAAGCCAGCTCTTGATACCAGATTAACCAAGGTGATCCTGGGTTTCCTGCTTCACTTCCTCATTCCAGCAGGAGCCCACAGAATGGAGAGGGAGAGCCAGAGGTCAGTGGTACGTACCCCTGAGAGATCCACAGAAAACTGCCAGGAGGCTCAGGGGCTGGTGTCAGTCTGCCAAGGCTGGCTGGTAGTGCTTTACAGATTGGCTACTTTAGACAACACCTTTAAGGAAATTCCAAGGCAGCTTTCTTCATCCAGTTTCCATGTCATCCAGATAAAACCTAATAGTTTCCACTCTCTAGAAACTCCATGTTCATTCTCAGTCTTTGCATTTCTCAAAACTGTATAACCCAGTTGACTAGCTTACCAACATCCGAACCTACCTTCTGAACTCATGCTCTGGGTAGGCCAGTGTTCCACCTTCATCTCCAGATTTCAGCCCTCCACATCTTCCCTGAACATATGATTCTACAGGTTACAACAACAGCACCCAACCTTGAGTGTCAGAATTGCCTTGTGGAATGCTGGGCTCTGTCCTGGATGTATGAAGCCAGAATGTTCTTTAATAAATCTATAAAAGCTGCTGGTATTGAATCAATGAAGTATGAGTGTGTGTCTAATCTTTTTTTCATGTCCCCTACAGGTATCTTGTTCCATCTAAGTGTATAGGATGTGGTAAGGTAGGATAATCCATTATATACTAACACATCTATCAGGGTTCATGGAAGTGAAGAGTCCCGCCCTAGCTAAGTCTACCAAATCTGATTCGGGGGGAGGGTTATGGCCTGGAAATTGATTAAGTTCCCTCCCACTCTTAGATACATCATAATCACTTATCATTTCATAATCATTACCACAAAGAACTACTACTGATCTTTTAGGAGTCAATCTGGAGGCTTTGATGGATCAGGCATCAGGCAGATTGGGTGGGAGAATGACTAAGGCAAGTCAATCCCTTTCAAAGAGAAAGCCATTCCTCTCCAGGTAGCTTGATGCTCGTTTGCATACTAAACAAAGACTTGGCATTGTCAAAGCTTTACATTTTCTAAAAGCTAGAGATAAGGAGAAATTTAGTTTCAGACAACCAGCAGCCACTGCCATCTTATGCCCTCTGTCTTGGAAGGTTTTACCCCATATACAAGAGATCTCTGGAAGCTGCCAACATAGAACACCATGAGAAGCCTGATCGACTGGATCCCTGGGATGGATTGTGCAGTATCAGGAAAGGATGACATCATCTGCCATTCAGGTTTCCTGCCTGTATCGACTGTATCTGGATGCAGTTAGGCAGCCCTCACAAAGGCAGCCTGATGCACCACAGACTGGTGATGTCACTCTTTCATGCCATTCTGCCAAGCATTGCTTTCCGACTTTCTCAATGAACTTCATTGCTAGCCAAGGAAGACAGAAACATGAGTGTCTGCCTTCACCCTTTGTCCTTCCTCAACCTCCCCCCCCCAACGCACACAAATCTTGCTAATTCTACCACTAACAAAAATATAGAAGTCATCACTCTGGGCAACCTCCCCGAACAGTATCCATTATGAAAATACTGTCTCATAACCTGCCAACTTGGCTTTTTAAATAACTATCCTGGGGCTGAAGAGATGGGTCAGTGAGTAAGAGTACTTACCTTGCAAGTATCAAGACCTGAGTTCAAATCTCCAGTACCCAGGTTAAAAGTTGGACATGACTATGTGTGCCTGTAACACCAGCTTAGAGGGTAGATACACTTCTGAGGGCTCCCTTGACAACCAGTCTAGATAAAATAGTGAGCAATGGGTTTCATGAAAGGCCCTGGTTCAAGGCAATAAGGCAGAAAGCAACAGAGAAAGACATTGACATCTTTTTCTGCTCTCTCTCTCTCTGTATAGACAGGCATAGATGCCTGTGCAGTCACATGTATGTACCACAGGCATATAACATTACAACCGTGCATAAAATGAAAAGAAAAAAAAATTCTTCTATGGTCTGAGGCCTGCTAAGTCTTTGGCTAAGAGTTGAGCTTCTTAGGAATAACACAATTTATTAAAAATGAACTTCTCATTTTGTTCTAATAAATGAGGTATTGGACACTTGTATGAAGTTCAGGACTCCGGAACTGGCTGTTTGTGTGACTATCCTCTGATAGTGACTGCCATCCAAGAGTCGAACGCTGCCTTAATGCACATGACTTCAGGGAGGGGCTGGAGTATAAAGACTAGCTGATGGGGTTCCATCTATGCAGCTACAGGACAGCCATCATCCCTGCTGTGTAAAGGCTTTCTAGGTGTAGCCTTTGCTGGAGGGGCACCCCGGTAGTAAACCCTCATTGTGCTTTGTAAGGTAGTCTAATAGACTCATGGATTCCTCAAAGAGAACTTTGGGGGAATCACATCTCTGTTTGTGGCTGGAGCTTCACGTTGAAGGAAAATGGAGACTGAGGGGCCGTAAGCCGACAAACGGCGCCTGGAGTCATGCTCCCCAAGTCCTCCTTTCTCCTCGAATTCCTGACCACAGCCTCTCAGAACCCGAGTGTGGATCTGGAGAAACCCCATCCAAGCAGCACTTCCAGCAGTAAGGGAGGCCAGCCAGAGACACGGCAGAGCTCACAGAACCCGGAACACCCTCTTCCAATGCCAAAGCAACCGCAGCTGAGACTACAACAGCCATTATCTGTGTAGGAAGCACAGACCCTAACTTGGAAACTGCTAGTTCTTTCATAAGCATGCCTCATCTCCACAGAGTCTGCCACTCAGGCCTCTCCAAAGAACTTACAACAAGACAGACAATAACTGAAGTAATTATTAAGTATCTCAAAAATCTAATAAAATCAAATTTCTTTCATACTATTATTAAAAGAGAAAACATTTTATTAAACAAAACAATGGATTACAAGGTAAACCTGGACATTTTAACACTAACAATAAGACTTTTGTGTAAGAACATTTCAGTGAAATATAAAACAACCTCACACCCCCTTTTCCAACAGTTGCTCTAACACCCATAGGAAGAAAGGACAAAGCAGAAGTCTGCGGTTCTGTAACTAAAGATCCAGCAAGGAAAGTGCTCTCCTAACTCTCACTGCACTCACATGGTTGCAAAGTACAACCAAAATATATAGAGGTATACAGTCACCAACTGGGAAAGCACGCGCGAGTACACACACACACACACACACACACACACACACACACACTGGATATTTAAGTTTTGGCGATGAGTTAGGAAGGGGCCTCTTTAAAATGCCAAATCTAGAAAGGATATCTAGAAATTGCTGACAGAAATAAGTAGGCTGCAGGATCTGTACTTGGTGGCTTAGGAGTATCAGCATGCTTTCCTGGTCTTAGCTATTTACGCCTAGATGGGTTTTCTTCAAAGTATGAGATTCACAAAGTGAACGGTAGCTTTTGGTAGAATGAACGTGTGTGGGCTACTCGGGCTACTCAGGCTGCTGCTGCTTGCAGCTATCTGGCCAGAAAGTCCCAGCATAGATAGAGATGCCTGAGAACACAAGGCTATCCCTGTCTTTCTAGGTATCATTGCAAGATTCTAGCATATTCATCAGAGCCACGGTCAGCAGCTTCCAAAAAATCTTTCTTTGCCCCTTCTTCCTGCACTGAACACCTGTGCCCAGCACAGGATCTTAAATAGGAGCCTCTGACATGGATTGTTAATATGCCCCAAACTGTTTCTGCAAAGGAGGGAGAGTTATACATTAATAGAAGGCTGACTCATTCTTACAATGTCACAAATGCATTTCTGTATCATGAAATAGTTTATAAAGCCAACTGAAGTCTTTAGGAGACTAAACCTACAGGTTTGCAAATATTTTTCTTAAAAGTAGTCATCTTCTTGAGGCTGGGGAGATGATTCAGCAGGAACAGCCAGTTGCTGAGAAGCCTGACGATCGGCATCTGAGTCTTGGAACTCACAGAGGACGCTGGGTGAGGTAGCTCGGGAACTGGCTGAAAGCTCATGGCCTGAAGCACACTGCAGCAGAGACAAGAGAGACTGCCTCAGCGAGAAAGAAGTGAGAAACAAGAAACGCTGCCCTCTAACTTCCACATGTGCACACACACACACACACATTTAAAAAAACTAAATAAAATAAAATAATATAGCAAAAATAATTATTTTCGGCCTGGAGAGATGGCTCAGTGCTTAAGAGCATTGGTTGCTTTTCCAGAGGTCCTGGGTTCAATTGCCAGCAACCACATGGTGATCACAACCATCAGTAATGAGATCTGGTGCCCTCTTCTGGCCTGCAGGCAGAGCAGACATACAGGCTGAACACTATTCTAACTAGCTAAATAACTAAATAAATCTTTTTTTAAAAAGTTTGCAGGCTAGGTTTTATAAAATATACTATATTCTTATACAAATGCTACAGCCAAAACATACACAGTAAATATATGTCTCAACAACTAAAAACTATTCAGATATGTGAGTCTGTAGTTCCCAATATTTGGGGGTGTTTTAGTCAGAAGGATCACTTGAGCCTAAGAGTTCAAGACCAGAGCAGACAACAAGGCAGGATCTCATATCAGTCAGTCATCAATCAATCGGTACATTGCACCCTCTTATCATTTGGTTTGGCCTTCCTATTCTATTACTGACATTATTAAATCTGTGGTACCCTCATATTCTAAGTTTTCCCTATAATTTCCTTTGGAGTGTCTTTCTCACAAGTGCATCTTGGGACAGCCTCTATTATTTCTGTTTCACAGATGTCAGATAGAGATAACAACAGTTTCTGCTTAGAACAGTTGTATTTTTGCATTTTTAGACTATGGCTTTTAAATACACAGAATACATCACTTAGTTATAGCCTCCACAGACTTGACTATTCATGCTGATCCATCTACCTGGAACACCCTTTCCTTACTCTTTGCTGATTGCAGACCGTCTGTGTGACTAATTCTTTGTCTCTGAATTTGGCTTAGACAGTGTGTGTGTGTGTGTGTGTGTGTGTGTGTGTGTGTGTGTGTGTGTGTGTGTTGAAGGGCCCAGCCCGTGGTGGGTAGTGCCACCCCTGGGCTACATCTCCAGGGGTTAGCAGTAACTGACTTGACTGTATGTCCTCTTCCTACATGCTTCAACCCCTATCTCAACTACCTGATTCTTTGGCTGTATCCTCAAGGCATTTCATAAGTGTGAGCATCATTTCTGAAGACACTATATTCCCAAAAGTGCCAGTAAGCACATGCTGGAGCATGAAGGTACCTAAGAACTATTGTCTAGCTGGAGCCTGAACTCAGCATGATGGCACGTGAAGGATGGGTTTTCATATAGTGAGCTGAGCTACAAACAGAAGCAGCTATGGGGTCAGTGGAGAACAGAGATAGAGGGATGGTCTATAGTATCCAGAGAGGAGAGGGAGGAACAACCAGATACAGAAAATCCTGGTTCCACTTGGTCACCTAATGCTAGTCTAGCTAGGCCATATCCAAATTCATGATGGCAGACATTCAGATACCAGGCCTGCAGCATGGCGAATAAGGGCCTGGGTTAACTATAACAATTATCTTCACTCAGATAAAGTGACTTAGAAACCAACCCAGCTCTTAGGGTACAGATCACGAGCTTTGAGGCCAGGGCACTAAGAGCAAAGCGCAGCTCTGCAGCTGGAGAGGATCCAGTCCAACTCACAGACCCCAGGACACTTACCAGACAACTAGAACTAGTTGGGCGTGTTTGACAAAGCATGGAACTGCAGTCCCGAGGAAGAAAGCTGGGGACACTGGGCACAGTGGATGGTAAATAAATGGAAACATTCTGATTTGTTCTGACAGCCGAATCATGGGGAGGGACGTCCGCAGAACAGTATCTGACAGCATGGAAGGACTTAAGAGAGAGCGCTGTGCTGGGGACTTGCGCCTTATAAAGATCCTCAGTAGAGCTCTCTGAAGCAGAGCTTGACTGGCCTGTAACAAGAAAGAAAGCAGGTGTCTGTGAACACTGAACTACAGCATGCAAAATACATGACCCTTGATTTCATTTCCCCATGTCACACACGTGGACAGCTCTTACACTTAAATACTAATTAAAAAATAGAGTGCTGTTTCTGTAAGGACATTTAACTCAATATTTCCATTTGTGTGTCACAAGAGACTTTAGAAGACATGCAGATCTCTGTGCTTTGTGTGTGTGTGTGTGTGTGTGTGTGTGTGTGTGTGTGTGTGTGTTGAAGGGCCCAGCCCATGGTGGGTAGTGCCACCCCTGGGCTAGCAGTCCTGGGTTTAGAAGACATGCAGATCTCTGTGCTTTACGTGTGTGTTGGAGGGCCCAGCCCACGGTGGGTAGTGCCACCTCTGGGCTAGCAGTCCCGGGTTTAGAAGCAAGCAAGCTGAAAAGCCCATAAGCCGTGTTCCTCCACGGCCCCTGCTTCAGTTCCTGTCTCTGAGTCCTTGCACTGAGCTCCAGCTTTGACTTTGCTAGATAATGAACTGTAGGCTGTAAACTGAAATAAACCCTTTCTTCCCCAAGCTGAGTTTGGGTATGGTGTTCTATCACAGCAATAGAAACCCTAACTCCATTCCTATAAAGCAAGGAAGAATGTGAGAAAAACAAATAAAACCAAACTAAATTTAGTTACAAAGGAAGTTTTTGGCTGATCAATATTTTTTTTTCTTATGACTAAAGTGGACTAGACTATCAGTTATATTGTAGTTCTACACAGAAGCTACAAGACAGAGATTTTCAAAGCATATAATGGTTTAAAAATAATCTCTAGGGCTGGAGAGATGGTTCAGTGGTTAGGAACACATTTCACTCCTGTAAGAGGACCTAAGTTATGTTCCTAGAACACTCATAAACCCTTCTAACTCCAATTCCAGGTAATCCAACACTCTTTCCTGGCCTCCACACATACATCCAGAGAAACAATAATACACATAATAAATAATAAAAATAAATAACAAATAAAATGAAACTTTTCAAATTATGAGATAAAAATGAGATGACGAAACTAGAGAAGAAAATATATATAAACAGTAGTGAGTATGGTCAGTTAGTTTTCAAATAGGTAGTGACTAAATTGGGGGTTCCTGACTCATTACCTTCCAGATTGCATGCCCTGTAAGTCTACAGTCCTATTTAGTATAGCTGTCTTCACAGAAGCTATTTCTTCCCATCCTTTTCCATAACCTTTGGGTAATGCAATTACACACAATACTCAAGCACAGAAAAATCTGAACTTGCAGAACAGCGTTGTATGTAAAGACATCCCCTTAACAGGCACTGTTTTTACATAAACAGAATTGCTTATAAACATCTATCCTTAACAGGTATTGGGTATGGCCTCCCCTATCTGACCGAATCTGGGTCACTTTAACCATCCCATGTAACACTGAGCCACTGGCACTTTGAATAATTTAATTGTGACTGGAGTGACTCTTTCCCCCCTTACTGTCCTTCCATCCGCCCAGGTCAAGAGAAAGGCCTAAACAGACCACTGAAGTGATCGCTATTTCTTTCCTTGGCTTCAGGACCAAGGGAGACTGTGCTCTATTTTGGCCCTTTCTCTGATGACTTTAGACACAACCTTAGGAACACATTTGTCCCAGAGCTGCCCCTGGTCCCCTAGACATGCATGAGGTACATCTATCCTGCACTTAAAACACACTGGGTGAACCAATTTGCTTTTGTGATCCTGTTTGCCACTGAGTTCCAAGATCCATATGAACAACCATTGCATCTCATCTCTCCATGTTTCCCCATCTCTGAGGCAGGAATGCTAAGCAGAGCACCCGGGCACAGGCTTGCAATTAGTGGCGATAGTGATGGTCAAGGATATTCCCAACACAATAGGATGCCATGACAGCATAGTTCCTTAGAAGAAGGAGTCAGAAGACTCATGAAAGACTAGAAGCTGAGAAGAGGGGCATTACAGTCACTCAGCCCCAGCCATTCAGACTAAGATGACCCATTTTACGGTCTCCTCCATGGGGAATAGCCACACACTCTACCTCTTTTGCTTTGCTTCTATTTCTTCCCATCCTTTTCCATATCTATGTGGGAATGCCTAGATTTGCACAAAAATACAACAGAAATGCCTTTGGAAGGAGGGTTCATGTGTCCAAATGGGTATTTGTATATTTCTTTAAGATTTATTTATTTATTATGCACACAGTATACAGAAGAGGGTGCCAGATGTCATCTTAGATGGTTGTGAGCCACCATGTGATCGCTGGGAACTGAACTCAGGACCTCTGGAAGAACAGTCAGTGCTCTTAACCTCTGAGCCATCCCTCCAGCCCTGGGTATTTGTATATTTCTTGATCACTTCTGATGTAGGCACTAAATATAGCAATAAATAAAACAGGAGGAAAAAACCTCTACCTTCGTGGGGCTGGCATAATAATGAGAGAGGAGAGCCAATAAACAAAGCACAGGAGTAAAGGACATTAGCAGGTGATGAGAACCAAGAAGACAAATCTCAGACAACGTGGGTTAAGGGTGGCCTGTAGTTTGTGTAACCGGAAGGAATGAGCAGCTTTACCTAGGTGGCTGAGGACTCAGAGTAGGTGACCTTTGAGCAAAGACTTGAAAGAAGTAAATACATTAACATTCTAAATGCGCGGCACAGAGCCAGCACTGAATTAATATGAGCACAGTCAGTCCTCTATATCCTTGAGTTGGTTTTCAACCATGGATTGAAAATACAAAAGAAAAAAAAAATCTACACAGCATGTTTATATATTCTTTAAACAATACAATGTAACAAACTATTTGTATAAATTTACATTGTATCAGGTGTCATCCAACCCACAAAAGATTTAAAGCAAGCAGAAGGATGTGCCCAGGTTAGACGCAAATGATATTCCATTTTATAGAAGGGGATTGAGACTCTGAAGATCCGGTGTTGGCAGAGGGACTTGGAACCAATTCTCTGTGGATACTGAGAGAAAACTATGCTTCATCTTAGATTTCATTTCTATAAGACATAAATTTATCAAAATACTTATCATCTGTTAGCAAAATACACTTTCTGTCAATTATGAGGCAGTTTATATTTTTTATGTGTATGGACATTTGCATACATTTATGTATGCTTACCACATGCATGTGGTGTCTGCAGAGCCCCAGAAGGGCAATGGACCCCTGAAATTGGAGGTACAGATAGTTGTGAGCTGCCATGTGGTACTGGGAACTGAACTCAGTTATGAGAGCAGCCAGTGCTTCTGCCCCAAGACAACTCTTGTGATCAAATCTGAAATATGATCCCTGTCTCATTTTGAAAACTTGTTCCCTGGCGGTAGCACTGTTTTGTGGGGTTGTGAAACCTCTAGAAGTGTGAATGCAGCTGATTGGAGCTGAGGCCCTCCACCCCAGCTCTCATCCTGCTGAGATTCCAGACCCCTGCCATGTGATGTCCTGCGTGCCTTTGTTATCACAGACTGAATCCTCCAGAACTAGGAGTTAAGTATTTCCTTCCTGGGGTTGTTCTGTGAGAAATTCTGCCACAGTGACACAGAAGGAACTAAGTCAATTTAAATACTTCAGGATGGAGCCAGGACTCACTCCATGATGTTTCAGCTCCTGGTTATGGCAGGTAATGAACAGGGACGCAGGGGCTGCAGAGCCTCCATTCAGGCCCATGCGCTCTGTGAGCTGCACAAGGGTAGGCATAGCTCACCTCTCACAGTTTCCTCCAAGGGCCCTTCTGCAGCAGGCATGGAATACACACTCAAGCACTGATCAGCCAGGAGCCGGATCTCCCGCACAGATGAATAGGTGCTTGCCAGCACACTACCTTCCCTTGAAAGACAAAAAGGATTCACTTTGCTCATCTCTCCAGGAAGACAACAGGAACAGCACTGATTTCAAAGGCTTTTCTAAATTGTGTTTTACAAAAATCTATTGGTTTATATGCATTTCCTGCATGTATGAATATGTACCGCCACATATATGCAGTCCCTGCAGAGTCCAGAAGAGGACATCAGATCCCGTGAAACTGGAGTTACAGTGGATTGTGAGCCGCCATGTGGGTGCTGGGAAATGAACTCGGGTTCTCTCAAGAGCAGCAAGTGTTCCTAACCACTGGGCCATTCTCTCCCCAAAAGGCATTTCCATTAGTTAAGATCTGAAAAACCCTGATAGAGCCTCACTATATTAAATAAAATAGAGATCCTCAGGACATCTAATGTTTCTTCAAAGGTCTTTTTGGTTTCTCTTTGCTTATATGGACTCATAAGTTTGAGTAAGGAAATCATCACATGATGTGTCTTATTTTTATCAGTGAGCTTAAAGACTGCTTACTAACTGATTTTAGATATTCCACAGCCCTCAACTTCTGCCAGAGAATTCTAAAGTCCATTCTGCCTCTGCTGGACAAGCAGAGTCTCAAAGCTCTATTTTAAGGTTCTCAGGGATAACAAGAACCACAACACCAGGGATACTGTATGTGTTTATTGTGATAATGAAATGATTAGTATAGGCAGTGGAAGACATTTGCAGATCCTTACAACATAAACAAGGAGGAAAAAAACCCACACAGACTAAGGATTCACACAGCCCTGGTCATACATACCTCTGTGATGTGGTTACACATGGAAGGAACAGATCAATGGGCATATATCTCTTAGAAAACCTCTCATTGCTCTGGAGGGCTTCTTTAATCTAAACAGGTACAAAGACACATATATAAAAAACAGACTTATGAACACATATATCTGCAGTTACAAAAACAAAAATAAAAATGGGTGCATAGAAGCATTGCTGAGTAAAACTTTAGAAACTGAATACCTGGGCCATGATGGCTGGAGAGATAGTCTCCCGGACATATTTCACATAATCAACTGTCGCCTCAATAACTGAGGCCACATCGCTCTTTCTCCCCTTGACGTATGGTAGAAGGGTACGCAGCTGCTCGCAGCAAAATTTGATGCGTTCTCTGTTCAAACAATTGTAAGGAAATGAGGAAGCATTAGTCTTACTTTGTAATGCTTCTTACAATTGTTCATAAGGATAAGGCTTTTGTGAGAATGGACTCTTTCCATCTCCGTCTGGCCCCTGTTTCAGAGCAAGGCCATGTCCCCAGAGGCCAGCAGCCCTCTCAACTCCTGAAATCACAACCTCCAGGATTCCCACTCACATGCTGTACAAAATGAACAAGTGCCAAGGTGCAGAGTCTGTGCCATTGCAGCCCCAGCTCCCTCCACCAGGCCCACAGCTGTGGTGCCCTGAGTGCCCAGACAGTGCAAAGCACACCCCTCACAGCCCCTGAAGATCTGTAGAATCCTGCCTTTGGGGAAACAATATCACATGCTATACAGAAATCCTTTTTCAATTTACACTAGAAGCCTAGTATGCCAGGAAGAGTCAGGATATGGATCTGGACCATATTTTTAATAAGAGATCATTTGGTGCCTTGTGACATGTGAGTTTTACACATACTGCGGCCTGGGTTGGAGGAAAGTAAGAAGATTGCTTTTCTAAGCAGATAAATAAAATGCAAAGGACAGGGGGCTGGAGAGATCGCTCAGCAGTTAAGAGCACTGACTGTTCTTCCAGAGGACCTGAGTTCGATTCCCAGCATCTGCATGGCAGCTAACAGCTGTCTGTAATTCCAGGATCTGACACCTTTACACAGTTATACATGCAGGCAAAACATCAATTCACATAAAATAAAAATAAATATTTTTAAAAAATGCAAAGGACAGTATCCAGGCTAGAATCCAGAAGAGAGATGTCTGGAAAAAGAAGATCTAATTGAATTAATCCAAACCAGTTGGCATTCTCCCTGAAGTACTTATTTTACTCAGTTATGGCCCTGACATGTGCAGGGCGACTACCTGGAACCTTAGCCAAGTCTCTAAATTTCTTTTAACTTCAAAATAGAAGAAAAATTAAGCTAAAAAAAAATCTTGTTTGCCATATAAATAGCCAAAAAGTGGAAAGTATGTTGATAAATGGCATTTTTATAGGACTTCAGGACCTCTGGGGATGGGCAGAGATGTCTCATGAACTGTTTGGGGAGAAGCATTGATTCAGCAACTGAACACTATTACTGGAAGGCTTTTCACAAAGAACTGTCACTTACAAAAGAACTTCAGATAAAACACACAGCAGAGTTTCCATGTGCAAAGCGGTCTCTCAGTAAAATATGAAAAGTTGCCTGAACATGTTAAACAGGACACCTTAAGTAAATTACAGCCTGGTAGATCTTCAGAATTTCATCTGCAGTGGGAATTATGTTATAAGTCTTACTGAGGAAAAGTAGTGTTCCAGACAGGGTAAAAAAACAAATGTAACCTAGTCATTAAACAAAGCAAGACTGAAATACAAAAGGCTGAGAGCAAAGACATTAAGCCATCGTTACCCACAGAGGACTAGATTGTTGACCGCATTTCTTCCTTTTCTATAGTTTTGCTAGATATATGTCACTCCTATAGTGACAAGTGCCATTATACATTGTTCCAATATGCATTAAGAAAACATTTAAATGCACAGGAAACAAGAGAATTACAGATGAATATTTCTATTCCCACCACTTAAAATCTTCCCTGTTCTCCAATCATGCTGGGCACTGGTGCCTACTCAGCTATTCAGTGACCCAAGGACTGAAAGGGCGACACGTCTTCAGTGGTCACATTTACTAGTTTTATTTAGACTTTTAGCAATGTGAAAGTTATAAAACTTGTGGACGTGATTTCTCTGTACGGAGGAATAACCAGGAAACCAAAGGCTGTGCCAACATTTACCTCCTCAGCTTTTCTTTGCTTGAATGAAGAAAAGATGTTTTTCTGCTTCTGTCAGGAGCCGGCAATGGAGCCTTTAATTCAACTTGTGTGTCACTTTCCAGCTGCTCAGAGCTAGAAGCGAGTGAAAATCAAAGAGGAAAATCGCCAGGTAATGTCAACAATAAACACCAATTCACTAACCAAATGGAGACTAAGTCTCCTGCTTCATACAAAAAGGGAAAATACATTAAATCTCTGTACCTGACACATTTGGTACTGAATCTTTGCTTTTGATTTCAAAATATCAGAAATCCAATGGTCAAAATTCTAAAACACACTGATTAAATACAACATATAATCAGAACTAAGACATTCTAATTTATCAATTATGGTTATTCTAAATTACAAACAGTCACCCACTGACAATGCTTTTTTTAAAAAAAAATATTCATACTGTTGTAGAAGTATTGCAACATCAGTCTATTTCTCCTTCCAGCTGTATTTGATAATTTACATACAATGGTTGATGCTTGGACAACCTGCTATGAAACAGACTGAGTTGGATGGCTCCTACCCAGTTGTAAGCTAACATTAAGTGTTCTGAGCATGTTACAGGGCATGCTATGATGTCAGGTTGGATGCAGTTACTTTAAAATACTTTGTACTGGGTTTTATAGGCCCTCTGTAAATCAAAGAACGAGATTGTATCTACCCTTAGGAAGTTAAGGCACATGGGGCTGGAGAGATGGTTCAATGATTACGAGCATTCGATGTTTTAGCAGAGGACATAGTAGTGGTTCATAACCATCTGTAACTCCAGTTCCAAGATATCTGATGCCCTCTAAGGACACTACATGCCTGAGGTACAGACAGACATAAGTGCAGCAAAACACAAAATAAAAATTTTAAAGTTAAGGTCCATTACAGAGAAAAGAACGAAGTAACTTTATGTGCCCTACTTCAGCTTTATCACCAAAGTCAGTTTCTCTCCCGTTTAAATTTTCTCATTTAATGAACATTGTTCTGACTCCACTGTCTAGATTCTAGAAATTCATGGTTTTGCACTACTTTATTAATTGTTATTTTATGTGTATGATATGTAACATGTGTGCCTGCAGCCCACAGATGCCTGACAAGGGAATAGCACCCCTGGAACTGGAGTCAGACAGGTGTGAGCACATGGGTGCAGGACATTGAACTTGGCTCCTCAAGGAGAGTGGCCAAGGCTCTAAAAGGCTGAGCCATATCTACAGGCTCCTTTTACACTGTTTTTTTAAAAACTAAAAAATAATCCTACTTTGTGTGTGTGTGTGTGTGTTGCATGAGAGAGGGGGAGGGAGAGAGGGGAGAGGGAGAGAGAAGGGAGAGACCTGTAGAGGTCATGTTCACCACAGCTTTTGAGACAGCGCTTCTCACTGCCCTGAAGCTCAGCAGGAGGGCTAAGCTGGCTGGCCAGGGTACCCAAGGGCCCCCCCTCCTGCTTTCATCCCCACCCCATACTAGGATTCTAAGCACCCATGCTTCAAAGCCTTTGTATCTGAATTCCAGGTCTCAAGCTCACTCATGCTTGTGAACAAGTACTTCATTGACTAAGTTATCTCTCTAGCCCCATAATCCTCTTTTCTTTATCCAAAAGGGTGAAACTTGACTGGAAATTTTACTTTTATTTATAGTAGTTAAATTAGGAGGAAAAATAAAAAAAAAATCAAAATTAGTAGACACTGAAAAATGCTTTCATATAGTACAGGAAAATCATGGAACCTCACAAACACCCTTCCCTTATCATAGCCCGGCGAGGGGTCATCTTTCCATCAAGCTCTTGGAGGCTCAGCTACTGAACAAGATTGACAGAGCTGTTGGTATTCCTGTGACCTAAGTGAGATCATCTCTTTTTGCCACGCTGAGCTGGCTGTCAAGTCCCTTGCTCCAAACAGTAGATGGCTGCATTCTACACATTCCAGAAATGCCTGGCTCAGAATTTTACCATCATCAGCATCCATGGGCTACCACACTTGTCCATTCTGGGAAGCTCTAAGCTCTATTAAAAACCTCCTTCGTGTAAAAAGAGAGGGAAACATTCACAAAAAGTCAGTTTTTACCAACCCCACAGAGCTAACATAGGAAAAGTCTGCCTGTGGGAACTAGGTTTGAATGCCAGTTCTAACACCCGGAAGAGGAACACAGAGATGCAGACACTGACACCCTGTTCAAACCGCCCTGTATAAAAGCTGAGAGCTTCCTTCGTAGGATGTATAACAAACTCTCCTAATCACTGGCATTCAATAGTTGGAAGTATTGACTTAGTGAGTTCCAAACAGACAACAAGAAGAAAGTGCTGTAGATAGACTAGGTAAGGCTGTGCTAGTCGGTTCAAATATCAGTTCAAACTTGTGTTTGAAAAAATGAAAGCAGTCTGCTACTATTTTATTTGAACATCAACATTATGCCTTCTTATACGGAGCTCAGTCCTCCTGTGAGTTGTACCATGATCTCAGCTCTAGAATCTGAACGAGAAGAATGCTCCCTGTCTCCTTGTCAGGATTCCTTCCCTCCATATCACTCTCACACCAGGTCCTATCATGAAGCTGCAGTATCTTCAATAACACGTACACATGGTACACATTTGCAATATGGAAAAGTAGGGAAAAATAAAACTAACCAAAGAAACATATCAGTAGGAAAGTGTCCCCCACGTTCACTGCAGAAAGTCTGGAGGTGTGGTCCTTGTTCTGGAAGCCCCTCAATGCTTTCCACATCTGCCGGAAGTATGAGGTGCAGTCCGCATTCCTGAAGCCTCTCAAAGCTGTCCACATCTGCTGCAAGTTTGGGAAGAGGCTCCTTTTAATCCTAAAATCACTACCAATGAGTTTTACAAAGCAGGGTTTTTACAATAGAGAGCAAATGATAGATTTCAGTACAGGAAGCACAGAACCACTCAGATTAGAAAGTATCATCGAAAGGCTACATACACTATGCCCCAGGACATCCTCTTTTCAGTCAGAACCTGTAACTTAGTGACATATTTTATAAAGCACCTCCAACTGGGCTTATGTATCACCTTCCTATTTATAAGTAAATGTCAAGCAACTGCAATGTCAAGATATGGCCTCAAGGGAAAAAGAATCTGCAGCTGCTAGTCTGTGGAGCAATGATAAAATAACTAGAGAATGACTGTGACCCATCAAAGGTGCTGGACAGGTGCTGGACAGCTGCTGTCCACACTAAGGACCAGAGAACAGATTGCAAAGGGACCTTAACCACATGCTTAGTCATACCCATGAAGATCTCTGAAGCCAGAAGGGTCCAGGGTTGTGAGGCGAGGGGGTGGGGAGTGGGAGGGGGATGAAGGAGGGTAAGGAGGTGCTACAGATTGAACTCACTACACTGACCACTGAAAACTACACTATGAAGAGGCAGACAGATTGATCTAATATATGAACTTATATATAATAACCTTCAGTGTGCTTCAAGAAAATATTAACTTTAAGTTTAAAAAAAGTTTCCAGCCAGCTAGAGATATAATTCTCTCTCTCTCTCTCTCTGTGTGTGTGTGTGTGTGTGTGTGTGTGTGTGTGTATTGGCAGTACATAGTGTCAATAAACAAATACATTGTAAACATAGCACAGTTAAGTTAGTGTATTCATCACTTTACATGATTATTTTCTTGCAAATGTGTTGAAGACATTTGAAATGGATACTCTCAGAAATTTTCAAGTATTCCACACAGAGTTGTTAACAAAGCCATCAAACCAGAGCTTAGGTCTGCAGAGACATGACCTAACAAAAACTTTCTACCTCTTGACCATTGCTCTCCACCTGATATCAACTTAATTCTGAACGTTTCTCAGCTAGTATCCCAGCCTACAGCAAGCAAAAATGATTATTAAACCACATTATTTCCAGGTCTTGGAGGCTGCCTGCTGTCCTTTTAGGATAAGCTAATTTAATTAGTGCTCAAGTGTTGCAATACACACAATACAATAGGTAAGGGATTACAAAGGAGAGGTCTAATTGAGACATTGACATTAATGCTTTGTATCTAAAACTATGCAAGATAAAGGATGACTCTGTATTCATTTCAAGAGGTAAATAATTACACATGTGTTTGCAAAAAGAGAGTTCCCTCTGCAATTCCAAGTTAATGCTTCTGCTCTTTGAACATTCCTGCAATGAAGTAACCTGAACAATTATGTTTTAATAACCATGATGGCAGCCAAGTTACCAAGTGAAAAGAAACATAGTAGCAATCTCAAGCAACAACAAAACAAACAGAACCCTTCACCACACAGCTAGCATGCAACACATTTGAAATTTCTGAACATTTCAGCTTCTCTTGCAGATGAAGAAAAGATTTTTTTCCTTATTTACACTGATTTCCTAACTATGATTAGAAACACATTCATAAAATACATAGCAAATAAAAGGCCTAAGTGGGAAACCAACATAAAGATGTGCAAACGTATTTTTATAGAATTTAATGAGAATTTCTTAAACCTTTGCAAATATATTTTTAACTCACCCATATTTGTGAAAAATGCCTTCCAGTATTTTACCATGGAGTTCATTTTTTCCAGGGTCAGTGGCTCAGTGAAACTAATATCCACTCCATATTCTGAAATACAGCCTAAAGAAATTGTGTTAACACCAACCTTGTAATTCCTATTTGAAAAGGAAACACATGTTGCATCAGGAAATCACATACATACCTTTAAATTTTTCAGCTTTTACAAAAACAAACAGCAAATTTGTGTTTTTCTTCTTGGCAGATCTGAGGGGAAAGTGTCACAATGAAACAAAATCATCACTCAAAGAAAATCAGACCCAAGAGTTTAATTTCTTAGAAATTAAACTATAGCTGCCTTTAACTTGGAGAATTTAAAATGATGGAAAAAAATTTAAACACAGCATCTCAAATCTGTGAGGAGTGATGTGATGGACTGCTCTAACTTGAACCTTAGCCATATTTTCAAATTCCTCATTAGTTTAAAAAAGGTTTGGTGGGGGTGAGAAGGGGGGATATTTCAAGGCCACTGTAAGAATAAATTCAGAAACTGGAGAGATGGCTTCTCTCCAGAGGACCTTGGATCAATTTTCAGCACCCACATGGAAGTTCACAACTGTCTGTAACTCCAGTTCCAGGAGACCTGACACCCATGGCAAAACACTGATGCACATAAAATAAAAATAAGTAATTGTTTAAAGACAATAAAATCAGTAAACTCTAGTATGCAGAAAGCTACATACATAAAACTAAAAACCCGGGGCTGGAGAGATGGCTCAGAGGTTAAGAGCACCACCTGCTCTTCCAGAGGACCCAGGTTCGATTCCCAGCACCCACATGGCAGCTAACAACTGTCTGTAGTTCCAGTTCCAGGCAAACACCAAGGCAAATAAGTAAATAAATAATAAAGTTTAAAAAAAAAAGAATTTTCAAAAAAAAAAACAAACTAAAAACCCTTTTAAACACATACATGTCTGTGTGTCTATGTGTCCGTATTTTAAAAAAGATACATATGTACAATTTAAGACAAACAAACAAATAATACAAAGAAGAGAAAGTTGAAATTCTAATGTTTACCAACAGGTTTTTTAGAATCATAAACAGAAAATACTGAACATTGATCATATATTTAACATTAAACAATTATTAATTTATAAACGTGTCATTGGTGCTGAGGCTTTTATTGAGTATAACCTTAGACAGGTATTTACTAGAATACAGAATGGATGAACTAAACAATGTCGGGTTTGCTGTAAAATCCACCTGCCGCAGAGCTTTCTGGAAAAGAAAAGATTCAAAGCTGCACTGAGGACCTGGGGATTTACTGGTCTATTTTTTCTACTTCCATATGCTTGAAATTTTTCAAACTGAAATATCCTGTCAAATAGTTAACCAGAATCACGTATACAGATGCCAGCTAAGCAAAAGCTGATTCTTCAGCTCACAAGCTTGGGTCATCCAGGAAGGGGGAACCTCAACAGAGAAAATGCTTCCAGTAGATTCGTCAGAGGGCAACTTTTGGGCTTTTTCTTGATTAATGATTGATATGGGAGGGTCCAGCCCAGTGTGGGCGGTGCCACCCCTGGCTAGACTGAAACAGAAGATTGAACAAGCCATGGGGAGCAAGGCAGGAAGCAGCAGCCCTTCACCTTCAGTTCCTGCCCTGACTTCCCTGCACAAAGACCTGCCATCAGGAAGCTGAAGTAAACCTTTTCCTCCCCAAGTTGCTTTGCCCATAGTATTTATCACAGCAATAGAAACCTCACTAAGAACCCCTGCACAATACTGTTAGCTTGTGTAAAAGTGAATGTATATTATCCTATATTCCACATCTTATCACAGACTTATTCCTATACATCTGTAGGAAGCTGGCTCCAGGGTGTCCCAGGAATACCCAAATCAGTCAGTGTTTAAGCCCCTTGCAAAAAGAAAAAAAGCTTTTAGTTAAGGTGGGGGCGGGGTCCATCTCCTCTTTCTTCCTAACAGGTAATTGAGTGGCTTAGTCTTCTTTCTGCCTCAGTCTATCTATTCCAATCTAATTTGCATTTTCCTACTCAGGCATCATAGCAGTGCCCCCAAAAGTTCTCTATTAGCTTACAAAGGCCTGTCCTATATCATCTTGATCCCACTTTCTCCATCAGCTCTTTCCATAGAGAACCAAGCTGTTCAGACCTAACTCTGCTTAAACCCTGAGTGGTTCAAGATCCCATATGATCCCACAGGGACAAAGGTAACTCTCTCTCCATGGGACTCCAGTTCTCTGAAAGCAGCTTGGCCTTGAAGAAGCTGGGCTTTTTCAGAAGTCTAAGATGCTATAGGGATGTCAGATCCCCAGAGCCTCATCACACCCCAGAAATAGATTCAGGCCACTGTCAACTCCTCACAGATCTCAGAGTGCTTGTTTTAATATTCACTGTAACTCTTAATAAACTCTGAAAAAGTGCCATTTTAATGGCAGTTATTTTTTTTAAAGCATACCTATGGGACCAATATCACCATTACATACCAAATAAACTTCTACGACCATTAACCCCTCTGCTGTCACTCATACCTATTCCTTCTCAGGTTGAAATGCTAGTTCTTAACAGCAGTGCATCAAACTGGCCTCAGAAACCACACTAAAAAGCTTCTACTCATGAAGACATGCTTCATTTTAAAACTTAAAATGGACAAATTTTATGTTAACCACATCAATATATTGTATCTTACAGATTTAAGAATAGGCTTTAGAGGAGATTTTACAGACACAGAGTCAAGATTTGAAAACTTTTACCTAATTGTCTTGGCAGCCTGCATTTCCTCCATTGTTAGGGTGGAAGCCACCCTCATGAAAATGATGTCAAATAAGTTTGCAGCCAAGATCGCAGCTACCTCCTTCACATCAATAATGGTCAGGGTGGTCTGCCCTGTGCTGGAAATGAACTTCTGTACAGAGCTGCTCAGGAAGTATCTTTTGGCATCTCCAACTAGCAAGAGGTCTAGTTTTCTCTGAAAGAGAAGGAAGGAAGCAAAGGCCACATGTTATTACTACCAAATACCCATGAGCGAGAAATAATTCAAGAGCTGGCAGCTGACCCTAAGCACTGGAGGCCAGAAAGCTCTTCATGGCCTCCACGCCCAGGGCTATGCTTGGGTCTGAGCATCTTGCTACTTTGTTAAGATCCTGCTCACTAAGATATTTAGAATGTGGTTTCTCTGTAAACCTGTCTTGTCCCATTAACAGGTAAGGTTGTGATCCAATGTCTCCAATGGACTTTTCTGCTGAAAAATGTATTTTGAGAGAAAACCAAATTGGTGAGTCCCACATTGTTTATTTTGATAAAAACACATTCCAGAGAACAATTTTTTAAATCTAAATTTGGTGCTAGAGTGATGGTTCAGTAGTTTTGAGAACACTAGCTACTCTTGCACAAGACCCAGATTTGGACCCTGCACTCATGTGGTGGTTTACAGCTGTTGTAACAATAGTTCCCAAGGATCTGCTGCCCTCTTCTGGCCACCATAGGTACCAGATACACACACTATGCACATACATACATGCAGGCAAAACATTTATACAAGAACAGCTCATAATGTTTTAAGTGTGATGATTGTGTGTTGGTCCTCATTCATGACAATCCTTGGCCACAATGCAAACCATAGATTGACAGCTGGACCCTTGCCTTTCTCCACACAAGGCAGCATCCTCCAAATGAATATCTCCCTCTACCTCATCCTCCATAGATATCTGCTGGGAATGTGTGAAATTTAAGACTTCGTCCTATCTTTTTATTACAATTAATATTTTCCCTTAATGATTTTGTTGTCATTTCTTTGATCCATACTGTCCCTTGCAGCTCATATCCCAGGATCTACTTTATTAAATTTCAGTACAGACACAGGAGAATCTTCCAGCCTGAAAACAGTCACTGTGTTCATAAGTTAGTGCTGGCTGGTCTAGGTCAAAAACAGCATGTCCTTAAATTTTGGAGATGATGGTCCATCACTTTGTAACATTAAGAGTAGTTGTTGAAAGCACCAAACAACTTTGCTTTTGTTGAATAATTTTATGGGGTTTTTTGGTGCGTGTGTGTGTGTGTGTGTGTGTGTGTGTGTGTGTGTGTGTGTGTGTGATCTTCTTCTGTGTCCTGATAGTATCTTATCTGTGTATAGATACTTACTAGCTCTGGAAATGGATGGTGTTTCTTCAGAGACTAACTTCTCTTCTCTGTTTTCTTTTTTTTCTTCTTATGTGAAATGTTAGAAATCCCATGAAAATTCTTTTTCTCCATTTCTCTGTTATAGATCAGACAGCTTTCTTGGCCTAAAGTACTAAATTTAATGTGAATTTTTAAGTTTTTTTTTGTGTTTTCATAACTTGTTATTTTGGGAATGTAATAACTTCTCTGAAGACACAAATTAGAATTTTACTTGTATCTGTGTGGGTGTATGTATGTGTGTCTGTGTGTGGAGGTTACAAAACAACCTTGAGTGTCATTTTTCCAGCAATATCTACTTTGTTTGTCAGGACAGAGTCTTTTACTGGGCTTGGAGTTTTCCAAATATGACAGGCTGGCTGGCCAGGAATCCTCCATATCTCTATTACCCAGAATTAGAATTACATGAACATGCAGCCATGCCTACCATGTGTTCATGTATGACTGCACATGAGTATGTCTGCAGGTGATGGGTGGAAGTCTGCACGGGATTTCTTCCTCTGTTTCTCCCCATCTTATCTTTTGAGGAAGAGTCTCTCACTGAACTTGGAGTTCAAATTTTTGCCTAAGCTGGCTGACAATGAGTTCCAGGGGCTCTCTTTTCTCTTCCCAATGCAGGGAAATGGCAGCAGGGGTGAGGTGGGGGATTTACAGATATTAGCCATTGTGCCTGGTCTTTACACAGATGCTCAGGTCCTAATGTTTGCACATAATCATTTTACTAACCATGCTATCTCTCCAGCCTGGAAAATTAAAATTCAAACATTTGTTTCTATTCTCTTTTGTCCCAGCCCCTTCAACTTGCTCTTTTACAAGTACCAAAACAAGATTGATTATGAACAAGACAAATTTCTTTCTTGTCACTCTGGAGATTGAAAAAGTCCAAGATTAAGGTGATGGCAGATCCATAGTCAAGTGAAGGCAACATTGCATTGTGTTTTTACACTGTGCAAGGATTGATGGGTTCACCTTGGGCCTCTTTTATAGAAACACTAATTTTATTCTTGATAGCAGAAGTACCCTAGCGACCCAATCACCTTAGAACAGCTCTACCTCCTAATCTCAACATCTTGTAGTAAGGATGTCAGGATGTAAAGTTGGAGAGGACACCAACATTCATAATAAAGCAGGCTCATAATGTGTGTCTAGTGTAGCTGCATACCTGTGCAACTGCACCTGCCTACATCTGGGAATCTTTCCTTAGAGAAACTTAGAAACCAAGGACCTGTCAATGTTCCCAAAGGTGGCTTCCTTTAATGGTAACTGATTTGAGTCCAGTGTTAGGGAGCAGGAAACTGGAAATCAGACTGGAGAGCAGAGAGACTGAGACTGTGCTTGTTTCTGGCCACACAGAGTACTGGAAATTTACCCACACTGGGAGCCTCAGTTCCATGTGCAGCTCATTTTCTGTAAGAGCAGCTCACAGGCCTATCCTGGAGCTAAAAGCCTCCTTACTTTGGTCAGAGGAATAAGCTAAGTACAGGTGTTCGGCAGCAGGTGCTTCCACACCAGATGATCACACTCTGCACACGTGTGGACGGACCTCCCATTCCTTTCCATCGCTAATCATCTCAGCATTTTTTCTCTCCCTGTCTACAAAGTTGTAGCTTTTCTCTGCAGTGGACATTTGATTCTGTTACTTTCTAGATTTCAGATCCGACTGTGGATTTTAGGTTTTGGAGGAAACTTCAGTGTTAGAACCAAGACTCTAGAACCATGTATTGCATTGGGTGCTTATGTCTCCTTGGGTTTTCCTGTAGAACCGCCCCTCCCCTTTCTTTTCAGTGGTATTCAGAGGTTTCATTATTTCTAAAGTGCCTCCTGCTGTGGAGTTCAGAACAGAGGAGGAGGAGGCATGGATGCTGAACCCACCAGAAGGAGCCCAGCTCACTCTCCTGCCCTACCAGCATCAGAAAGGAGAAAAGTGACTAGCAATGTGTTGTCGGTTTTTGTTTGTTTCTTTTTCAAACTGACATCAGTCTACTTAGCCAAATTTACTTCCATTTGCCTCAAAAACCCTAACATTTTCAAAACATACCATAACCTTTTTCTTTAAAAGTAATCATTTTGTTTATTATTTGAGACACAGCCTTAGTATGTTTCCTAGGCTCATTTCAAACACTCAATCCCCTGTCTCAGCTCCTGGAAACTACAGAGACCCAGGGAGAATCTGGAGGCCCTTGTGATCTGACTCACTTCATTTGAAAACCTCACTGTAGGTCAGTACGATTTCAGGTGCAATTCATTAGTGTTTGTTGTCCTGCTATACTGTATCACATGATTCTATTCCGGAACCTTCCTGAGACCCCCCCTCCCCAAAGATGAGCGCTGCTGTAGCAGTGATAGGTGGCTATGAGAACTGACTCGAAGAGGGCTATAGTTTTGTTGTTGTTTTTTCAAAATAATGTGTTTAGTTGAAGCAACTGCCAATATGCTAATATAATCTATCTGATACTGATACAGTAACCATAAAATGACTCTCTGTTTCTGAGGAGTGTGTATGTGAGATGTGATGTGTGTATGTGATATATATATAAGTGGTATGTGCTTATGTGGTGTGTATGTGGTATGAGTATATATATGTTGGATGTGTGTGGTGTGTGTGTGATATGCACTTGTGTATGTGGTGGGAGATGGGTGTCAAGTGTCTTCCTCAGTCACTCTCACTGAACTTAGGATCGACCATTAGGCTAGACTGGCTGACCAACAGGCTCCAGGGATCTCACTGTCTCAACACACACACACACACACCGCCGTCATCAAGCACTGGGTTACAGAAGCATGCTGCTGCTTGTGTGTGGGTACTGGGTGCCAAACCTGGGTTCCATGCTTGAGCAGCACCCACCTTGCCAACTAAGTCACCTACCTCTTCAGCCCCCTAAGTTTTCTTTATCTTAATATAGTAATTTTTCTCTCACTGGGCCATTTGAGAATAAAACAATGTGGTATGAATAATGACACTAAAATAGATGTAAGCCAGGGACTGGGCCGGGGATAATTTGTAGAATTTTATATTAGTTCTCTCAGTCTTCTCAGACATCTTAACCCTTTGTGCTCATCTTAATTGTGCTTGATGATTACTGTCCCCACAGGTATTTATTGAGCCCTCCTACTGGGCAGAGGCACGGCTGGGAACAGAGGTGAAGGGGCAGCCAAGCACCCCATGCACAGGGCCTTCCATGCCTTCTCTGTGGTGTGACAGCAGGGCTCACAATCCTTGGAATGCAGAACAGTGTGTGAGCCTGGGTTATCAGCCTAGTCCCAACATCTGATGTGGGACCAGGGAGCAAAGGACAAGAACCAATATCTGCCTTTTGGTTCCAGGTACCACCACTGGCTCTAAGTAAGAGACAGGACCTGCAAACTCCCGGTGCAAGGGTCCCGTGCATGGTGACATCTCTTTATTTTCTTAAACACCAAACCTGAGTACAAAACATGCACACAATGTCATTTCACGCTGAGAGGATGGGAAAGAATTACAGGGATGTGCATTCAGGGTGGGCAGTGGAAACTGTTCTCTGCACTGTGTGAGTCACAGGCTCTGAGAACAAAAGCAGCTGCCTAGCTGAGCCTTGTCCTAGGTGGCATCTGATCTTCTGACTGCTCAGTTTCCTCCCAGGCTACCCCAGAATCTTTTAGTCTTGTGGAAAAAAGTCAGAGCTGTAAGGGACAAAGGACAAGGGGAGGAGCCTGAGGAGGTCAGGAAGGAGCAGCATGCCATGCTTTATGCAGGAGTCTAATGTTTGCAAATGTGCTGAGTACAAATCAAAGCAGTTCTAGAAAGATGTGATCGGCCCTCTTGCCAAAGGCTTCTTTCCCTGGCCTACAAAACTACAGTCACAACATACTCAGGGTGTCAACCCTCACACAGATTAGAACACTTAGAATGACACTCAGGTCCACTATCCAGTTATGTAAAATTAGCAAATAAAGTATAATTAGCATAAATCTGAATGTTGACTCAGTATCTTGTTGATGGTGTAACATCTGAACAGAGGAAATAGGAAGGTTTGCTAACAATAAAAGAAAAAGAATGAAAAGTTCTAGCATATTCTCCTTTGCAAAATTGCAATACCAATTGCAAAACTGGAAAAAATGATTCCACCTAAGAATCAATTCCACAATTGGCTAGATTTCATTTGACAGCATTTTTCTTGGGGGGGGGTTGTTTGTTTTGTTTTGTATGAATTGCTTAGCTCACTTTTTTAACCAATACATATTCATTTAGAAATTTAAAAAAAAGTGAAAATAAAATCTCATTCTCTCTTGGGGTGTGCCCTATTAACACCCTGCCCACTAGTCCTTTAATTATGGACAGTTTTATAACTAGCATCATCACCAATGTCCTTATCTACACTCTCATTTCTGGCTGCAGCATTCAGGGCACTGCAGTCTCTTCAATTTTAAAGCACTAGATTTCCATCTGCAATCGGTGGCCGTCTAAACCCTTAATTAGTAACAGCAGGTGCTGAAGTGCTTAGAGCAAATCACTCCTACATTTTAGCGGGTTGTTATTTATGTCACTCTTATGGGGGGGGGGGAACAGCACTGATGCTGACAATCAGCGGGGGCTGCCTGGGCCTGAACTATGGAGGGCAATCACTGGCCTCCGGTTTCCCAGAGACCAAGGGATTTAGCTCTATCTGGAGACTAAACAAGCTGTGTGCGGAGCTTGCAGAGGATCACAAGACTCAGAAGGCGCTCTCATTCTCCGGGGTCAGAATCCACAATTATTTGTGTTCTGGATAATCAGGCATTTTATTCAGAATTCCATTTTTGTGCAGCTTTGCTTAAATCCTGCGCCACCGAAGTACTTTTCCTTAGAGCTTTCGCGGGCGCACAAACACCTTGCCTCGAATTGCCAAAACCCATTAAACTACTTACAGAAATAATTCCATTTCCAGAAGTTTGTTCCTAAGGGGTCAGAACTTTAAGTAGTCAAAGCCTTCTAAGGGTTTTAACAAAACTCATCTAGGTGTAAAAGACCCCTCCTATTTCTCCAGAAAGATCTGTGAACAATAAATAACGCTGGCTTCACTTTCTGGGGTAATGCTACGCTTCTCCAGCCAGGCCATCAGTTTCCCCGCTGTTTTGTTTTGTCTTATAGACAGAGCTTCACACTGTAACCGAGAACAGGCCTCGAATTCATAGCAATCCTCCTGCCTCGGCTTGCAAGTACAGGCATCGTGGGCAAAAGTCACCAGGTCTGGATTTCACTTTTTTCTTTTTCTTTTTCTTTTTTTTTTTTTTTTTTTTTAAATCTAGAACAGTAACCCTGTGGGTTACCAAGGGTCTAATCAAGGTGCATTTCTGGGCCCTCTTAGCTGCAGAGTAGGGATGCCGCATACACTGGCGAGCAGGCTTTGTTTGAGCAAGGCCACCTTGGGTCGCCATCTTCGAAAGGCGAACAGTACAAGGACAGGGACTCCGGAAATACATGCAGATAAAGGCGCGGCTCCATAGCCCAAACCTTTCCTGTAGGAACACTCAAACTGGGTCTCCTAATTCCAAGACTGGCCAGGGGTTCTGCTCCGGAGCCCCAGGGTCTGGGGTTCGAGGGCTGGCCTGGTGGCTTGCTTGCCTGAAATAAGAGCCTCAGGCTGGAGCGCGGTCCCAGGCCCTCGATGGAGCCTCCTGTGTGCGCACTTCTAGGGCTAGGCCTGCGGGGCCCCGGGCTGGGGTGATGCTCACAGCCGCCTCCCCCGACAGCTCCTACCTGCCCTGGCCTCCGGCCTAGCTCCCCACTGCTCATCGGCTCAGCCATGGCGCCTAGATCCTCAGCTTCTTGGCGGGCTCGCGCTGCGGGGGGCGGAGCGAGGCGCAGGGAGCGCCCGGGGGCTGTGGGAGCGCTGGGCAGAGTGACGTGGACACCCCAGGCCTGCCACTCAACGCCTTAGGCTGGATCACAGGGCTGCACTACGCATGGGCAGAGGGTATGCTGCCTGCCATGCTTGGGGTGGGCCAGCAGCTTTGCATCCTACAGATGCGCGCGCTTGTCCCATACAACATATTTGCCTGAAGCCTGTGCATATGGACAGCACTCTGATGGCAGTTTCTTTAATTCAGGATTTTGGAATTGCTCTGTTTTTCGTACTGCGATTTAACACTTTTGCCCCATTCTTGTAAGCTAAGAAACTGCGGCAATGAAGTTTCTGGTGGCTGCTGACATGTCCTGGCCCAGGATTTTCTGGAAAGCTATTGAGACAAGATCTTTCTCTTGTTACTGTGTCTAGGTTTTTCTGATGCTTAGAAACCTGTTCTGTGGCGGCACATCTAACTTGAACACAAAGCAAAAGAGCTCTGAGGCCCACCACTGTAGGTGGTCTGTCTCCCAGCAAACCCTCTGGGTACCCTGCGCTACTGTTGCAGGGTACCCAGAGGTATGATAAATTGTTTTGGATGATCATCTTTTATCCATGATTCTACCAACTGGGAGCTGATAATAGTAGAGAAAACTGGCCAGGTGTGGTGACAAATGCCTTTAATCCCAACACTGGGAAGGTAGAGGGTAAAGGATCTTTTGAAGCCAACCTGATCTATCTAATAAATTCCAGGTTACCTAGGACTACACAGAGACCAAGTCTTAAACAAACAGAGAGAGAATGGCATTGTTACTAAACTAGAGCAGACCCCTCCCGTATCATCTCCTGAACAATATTTTACCCACTATCTGTACCATATTAGATTTTACAGGGTAAGTATCCTTTATCTAAAGCCTTCAGGCTGAAATCCTTAACAGATATAGGAATGTTTTCATATATAAAATGAGACATCTTGGAGGTAAGACCTGACCTGAATCTAAGCATGAGACTCAGTCTAGGCAACACAGTGCAGAGATTCAGCCTTTATATATGATTTCAGTCATGTTCATAAACACCTTATACTCAGAACTCAAAGGTTCTGTAATTTTGTACCATATACAGCTCTGCATGTGTAGTTGGGCATGGAAAGGGAAGGTCATGTGACATGTCAGCAAAGAAGTTTCAAGTTTTAGAAGAATTTAGATTTTTCAGATTAGTTATGTCCCACCTTCAAAAAGCAATCTAGATCTGATTTAAAGAATACTTTATATGCAAAGTCAACATCATTTTATATAAAGGACATGAGTACTAACATTTTAGTATCTAGAGGGATGTATCCTGTATCTGATACCAATCCTCTAATTATACAGATTAAAATCTGTTCATGTATGCATTTTAGTAAGCCTAAATCCCACATCTCTACTGCCTTCCACTTCATCAGGACTTGAGAATAGCCTGTGAAATGGATGGCCCCTTTCATCAGTATGAGATATGGGACAAGGTGGAAGTCAGACCCAGACACGGGGATACGGTGTGAACTGAAGCCACTTGGAACATTCTTCTCTTGAACAGTAACTTTTCTTTGTTCCAGTGATAAGGAACAGCTACTATGAGGCTAGAGTGACTAGCACACACATATTTAGTTTGAATTAAAAAAAAAAAAATGGCCTTAAGATAATATGAGAGAAAGTCAGGGAGGGGGTAGTTTCTCTTGTTGTTTTGTTGTTATTTTGTATCTAGAATGTGCAACTCTAAAACTGAGAAGAATCAACCTAGATCTTTTCATTTTCAGCATCTCAAAAGAAAGCTTAGTTTCTAAGTGAACAGATATCTACTGTTTTACAATTGGTCTGAAGGGATTTGTTATTCAGGCCTCTCCACTGCTTGACATTTGTCGATGTTCAAGGACACTGAGGTGAACTGGCTTCCAGATGGCCGAGTCTAACGATGCTGCTAAATATTCTGCAATGTTCAGGGTAGCCTTAGAATTATCTGCGCCAAAGTGGTATTAGTGTTGGATAGTGAAACCCTGCCATCAACCTGTGTATTTTAAAAGAATATAAGCAATCGACTTCCTGTGTTACCTTTCAACCTTCTTGAACTATTCTTGTATGTGTCACCAGAGCCAAACAGGCAGGTGACACTTCCTACAGTCCCTACGGCATCAGTAGAATATAGTGCCATGATATAAAATATTGTAACACTAATTCTACATTGATAAATTAGAAAAATGTACCTAAAATTACCACTTCAGTCTATCCTACAAAATGACTAGGCTTGTGAGTTTTGCATGATTCTCCTAACTAAATTATTATTGTATTTTTTTCTTTCTTTTTGTTTCTGGAGGTTGAACCTGGGACCTCATATGCACTAGGTAAGTACTGTACTGTGGGATGTACAGGCTCTAGAGGCTTTTAGGGGCCTGAGGGGGCAAGTCTGCCTTATGGAGTTTAAATTAGTTGTAATTAGTGTTTTAAAATATGTACTTACAGCATTTTTTAATAATCATGAGGGCCTTTTGAGTGGGCATTTTTTTCATAAGCCAGCCTTGGGTCTGCCTGGGCATCTTGGCAACAGAGGCAGAGTCCTGATATAAAATAACCCGAACCAGGCAGCAGTAAATGCCAGCAAAGCAAAGCCCTTCCCTCTGGTTGGAAGGAGGGTATAAAAGACTTGCTCCTTCCTCAATAAATTAAACTTATTTATTTCAACTAATCTCCAAAAACTTTATCATTGTTCTCTGCACCTTCTCCCCCCCCCAAAAAAAAAAATCTAGCAGGGACTAAAACATAGTCAACCTCAACACTGTACTACTGAGTATTTACTTTTCATTTGAGATGGGTGTCTTACTAAGTTGCACAGGCTAGCCTAGAACCTGTGATCCTCCTGCTGCAAAGCTAATAGTCCAGTCCTGTGTCACCAGGCTCAGCTAATGGTTTCTTTTTCGTAACTGCATATAGAAGAAAAGGTTTGTTCAAATGAATATTTGTGTTTAAGGAAAGCAGAAAAACAAAAACAAAAAAACCTAAGCTTTCACAGTTTGGAAATCTACATTTGTATGTCCTAGTGACTAGTACATACCATGTGGCTAAGGTTATTGATCATCTGGCTTATTTCCAAAGCTGTCTGTTTTCAAAGATAATGAGACCGAAGAGAGTGTTTTCATAAGACTATAACAGAAAAAGCTGAAACCCAGAGAATTCACCAATTTCAGTCATTTTACTTAAAACCTTTCCCACATAAGACACTAATGTATATATATATATACATATATAAAATAACATATATGCATAATATTTATTAAACAATAATATAAGAACAACAATCTTATACTGCCTTTGCAATACGCATGACCATTGGAACTCCACTAATCATCAAGTTCCATCATAGAATTATAAACAGAAATATTTCTTTTTTTTTCCCCCAAGGGAGCCATGATAGGTTTATTAAGGAGGGGGAGGGGAGAGAGAGAGAGAGAGAGAGAGAGAGAGAGAGAGAGAGAGAGAGAGAGAGTATAGGGGGCAGAAAGGAAGAGAAAAAGAGCAAGCAGAAATAGTTCTATAGTGTTCAAACTTCTACTTCTTCTTTTATCTCCTCTCCTCTTGCAACAGAGGCCAGAATATAAAGTCCTTGTCTTACACCCTCCTCTGAAAATGCCCCGATCCTCTCCCGTGCCCCACAAGGTCCTCCCAGCTCTCAGACTCTGACTCTTACCTCTCAGTCTCTGGTCATGTTGTCCCTCATTCCCCTCATCTTCTTCCCAGATTTTCCTACTTTGTACTTCTCTGCTGTGGTGACATCTCCTGAGGTACTCCCATCAGAATGGAGCCCTTTACTCTGTTTTTCTGTGCATTGTTTACCCTGAAGTAAATAGCGTTTTGTTTTTGTCTTCTCTCAATCTCTAGAATTAAAGACCTAGAAAAATTCCTGACATATCAGGTATTAAAATAGTTGAATCAAAAAGCAAAGTATGGAATTGGAAAGATGACTTAGCAGGGAAGAGCACTGGCTGCTCTTACAGAGGACTCATGGGTAGTTTCCAGAGCCCACAGGGCAGCTCATGACCATCTGTGACTCCAGCTCCGGGAATCGAATGCTTTCTTCTGGCCTCCCAGGATTTCTGCATATACATGGTGTGTGCATGCACCACACACACACACATACACACACACATACACACACACATACACACACGTGCGCACACACACATACATCTATCTCTAATTGCTCTCTCACATACACACACACACACACACACACACACACATAAAATCACAGGCACATTTTTCTCTCACATATATACATGTAAAATATATTTTAAGAAAGGACAAATTCAGGGCAATCCTGTAGTTGGTTGACACCAGTGGACTTCCATGTCTTTAAAGCACCTTTAAAAATAAAGTTTATGATTTATTTTATTTCATAATGCTACCCATTGTGTAGTAAGACACAAAAGATAAGACTTGTTGGAAAGGAAAAAAAATGCATAACTAAAATGAGTTCATTATCAAAGTGACTGTGTTATCTCACATGGATAGGGTCCCCCAGAAAGGAAAAGGCCAGTTTTAATCTTGTCCTTTCTAACTAAAATGTGCAAGAGCCCCTGTGCTTATGAACTGAACTCTTTCCCACAGTGCGACAGAACCCACACTCTCATCCCACATCAGGCTTTCAGAGCTCAGGGTTTAATCAAGTCAGCCAAATCAGTCTCTCTTCCCAAAATCCCTAGGACTAGGCCAAGAAATTTCTTTGGTGCTATGGATGAACCACATGAAGCCCAGAGAAGTCCCCAACAGCATTTAAAGACAGCATCTGCCATCACACCTCTATGAGCCAGTTTACTTATTTGGGGAGTGTACTGACATTTCCTCTGTGCCTCGCCAGCTAACAGCTCATTTACCAATCACTCTCACTTCTGCCTGAATTTTTCCATGTCACTTTCCCTGCATCTGAGAGGCCAGATGCTCTCTTGCATGTTTGTCTCCTTTGTGCTTCAAGCTCAGCTCTTAACTCAGAAGTATGGTTCCTACTGGGCATGGTCTAAGTTCATGATCCTTAACCATGAGCATTCTTATCTGTCCCACTTGGATCTCCTCCACGGCAGAGGTTTTTTTTTTTTTTTTCTCTCACAGGTTCATCTTTTATTGGACATGTTAACAAAACATGTTTAATCAAAAAAACCAAAGCTCATGTCGTCATCAGACTCCCCAGATTCTTCCTTCTTCTCTTCCACTTTCTTTTCCTCAGCAGGGGCAACAGCAACAGAGGGAGCAGGCCCATCAGCCCCTACATTGCAGATGAGACTCCCGATGTTGACATTGGCCAGGGCCTTTGCAAACAACTCAGGCCAGAAAGGTTCAACATTGACACCAGCTGCTTTGATGAGGGCATTGGTCTTATCCTCTGTGACTCATACTTTCTTTAAACTGGGAACATAAGAAAAATTGCAAGGTATTCCTAATTCCCTCTGCTGCAGATAATCCATTTCTCCCTTAAAATTAATCAGCTGAAATTCTGACTCTGAGATGATGGTATTAAGAAGTGAGATCCTTGAGAGGCCATTGTGTTAGGAGGAAGGAGCCCTAGTTAATTATATTGTGCCCTTATGAAAAAGAGGCCTGAGGGGTCCCTTAGCTTTCCCACATAGCGAGACACAATGAGAAGATACTGTCTATAGAGCTGGAATCAGACATCCGCAGTCCACTGAATCTGATCACGAATCATGGACTTGGCAGCTTCCAGAACTGGAAGAAATAAAATGGTTTTTCCGAACTGGAAGAAATGAAATGGTTTTTCCTAAGCCAGTCTGTAGTGTTTTGTTAGAGCAACTCAGTGAGAACCCTCTTATGCCTCTGCTTAACAATCACAACCATTTTAGCCTCACAGGGCAGACTGTTTTATTAGAATTCATATCCCAGAGACTAGTAAATTGATAACAAATACATGCCCCCATAAGTTAAGAAGTATGTCTCCTAGGCAGCAAAAAGATCACATAGAGAATGATTATGCCCAGCAGTAGACTGTAATTGGTCTTGACAGTTTTCCCATTGTCTAATATACTAACTTTCAAAAGCAAGAATCGGTTCTAGTAGATCTACCTCATTTCTAACCTCGTAGCCTTGTAAGAGGGCACAGAACTAAATGAAAATGACAGTAGAACCATGGCAGAGGCTGTGTCACATGGAATCCAGAGTGGCCTCCACTCCCGGCAAAACCATGCCACTGAGCCTTCTGTGTTAGCAGATTCCTCAAGCCTCTGTGGCTGAGCTGCCGGAGAAAACAGTCACAAAGGGACTTGTTTGCCTTTAGCCACAGTGACAGCTGGCCTAAGCCAACAGGAATTTCTGTCATCAAAGATTCAGGCAATCTGAAAAGAAGAAATTTCTTGTCAATAAATGTTGGAGATAATGCAAAGTAGAAAAGGGGACATCTTTTGAGTAGTTGAATATGTAGTGACAGGAGAAAAGTCTGCTGGATTAACTTTTCATATTTATTATTAAGCTTTCATAATACCCAAGAATGAGTGTGTGTGTGTATGTATATATAATATAAAGTATAATATTTGTACTCTGACACTGCCAATGATTTGAACTCTTGGATATTTTTTTTACCATGTTTCCCAGTCATAGTCTTTCTATAATTATTTTTACTTCTTTTATTGGTGAAGCCAGACGAGACCATTGTATAACAGAGAAACCCTTTTGTGTGGTACTTCTGACATCTGACTTTAGCTGCTGCATCAGTAGAACCCTAAAACAGGTGGCATTAACTCAGCAGTGCCAGGCAGGGGGTGCGGGGCACCCAACAGACACTGAGGTTTAGAAGGCGAAGACTCCAATTTTCCACAGAGGCCTACATACCTAGCAGGTGTGTGGACCCAAGAAAAGATGTTGGGAAAAATAGTAGTAGTAAGTGTGGGCTATTACTGCCAATCTGGGCTACAGAGTGAGTTCCAGGACAGCCAGGGCTACACAGAGAAAAAAAAAAAAAAGCAAAGTGAGTTTGGGTGCAAATAATCCATTTTCAAAAAACAAAACAAAAAAAACCCTAGAAATTTAGGTCTGTGAAGGGTGTGAATATTAGAAAGTTTAACTATCTCTAGAGTTCCCAAAGCCTAGATGAAACTGAGGAGGTTTTGAATGCTACAAAGGCTGCTATGTGGCTATCAACTTTATTCTCTGGAAGATTTAAAAAAAAAAATGTTTGGTGGCTTTCATGAGGAAGAAAGAGGAATGGACCAAAGAAACAAATTATGCTTGGAAATTATGACTACTATACATAGAATTCACCCATTTACTGTATGTGGTGTGTGTTCGTGAATAAGTGCACGTTTATGTATGGTTAAATGTGTGTATGTGTGTGTGTGTGTGTGTGTGTATATATATATATATATATATATATGTACATGGAGGCCAGAGATTGGAACTATGGATCATCTTCAATCAATCTTCATCATATTTTTGAGACAGTGTCTCTTATTGAATCTGGAGCTCAAAATTTGTCTGGAATGTCTGACCAGAGCATACTAGGGATTCTCTTGTCTTGCCCAGTGCTCAGATGACAAGAAGCATGTGCCGTCATACCCAGATGTGGATGCTGGGCATCAGACTGGTCCTCAGTCAGGCTAGTGCTTTATTATCACATAATCTAAAAACCTAGAAACTGTGATTTTGAAAGGGCCTCTAAAATCACCTCCAGACACACGTTTGTTCAAGAATGAACCCTGGAAGTATGCAACCCCAAAGGGAAGCATAGCCCTTGGCACCCACTTCAAACGTGAGCAAGATGACTAGAAAGAGAAAGAAATAGAGCAAAACAAAGTCTACTAAGAAAATGTAGACAGGAGTATATCTCTGAGAAAGTAGAGTCAGAACCCCATAAGGTCACCTACCAACTTCCTGGGAAGAAGGTCTTCACTGTGGCTGTCCACTTGGTTCCATAAAGACCATGGACCAGTGAAGCTGTATATCTCTACCCCAAGTGAAGTTATTCTGGACATTTCCCGTTCAGACATGGACCATACAACACAGCTGTTTGAACCCAACTAGCATTGAACTATCAAATTATAAAATATTTGTAGGAGGCTTAAGAGAGCAGCATTCTATACAGCTACTAATGGAAGTGTAAAGGGATTTTCTCTAATTAAAAAAAAAATATATCATTTTAGTTATAATCAGAAGACTCAAAAACAAAGTTGGACTCAATTTTGAATGTTAGTTCAGATTCCTCTGGCCAAAACACTATGGTCCATGGATGGGCTGATTAATCTGTGTGATTATGAGGGTTCTAGTAGATACTATTAGCTACTAAAATACCCAATACCTCTAAGATTTATTAGCAATATTGCTTGGTGCAATTATAAATGAAAATAGGTTAATTGCTTTAGTAAGTAAAATCCAAGTGTTGGTGGAGAAACACAGAACACATACAAGGGTAGGTTTTTTATTCACATAACCAAATGAGGATTAGCATGGCGGGCAGAACTTATCTGCTATAGTCAATGATTCAGGGGCCTGAGAGTCTTCCATGTCACGAGGCTACAGAACATCAGGGCTTTGAGATTTGCTTCTTTGGGGTTTGTAGTGCTAACACTCAGGAGCCAAAGCAGGAGGGCAACCAATTTAAGGCTAGCCTAGGTGTTCTCCTTTGATTTTCTGTTGCTGTGATATATAACCCAAACTGAAAGCAACTCAGGGAGAAAAGGCTGTGTTCATTTCTTCTTTCCCAGCCTTTTAGCTCATATTTGAAGTGGATGCCGAGGGTCCTGTCCTTTGCGAGTACACAGCTTCCAGGGAATATTCTCTGAATGAACATGGGTGTCAAGAGGTGCCATGAGATTCCTTTTTAAAAATCACTACAGTGTAACTTCCTAATTTTTTTGGGAGGGGATATAATGTAATTTCATCTCCAGAAAGCTGGGGAGAAAGCTCAGTCAGTAAAGCACCTGCCTGACTGAGGACCTGAGTTGATTGCCCAACATTCATATTAAAAAATGTAATTTAAATGCTTATAAGAATGAAGCTCAAAAAATGATCAACAACAATGTAAAATTTCACTAATGCACAGCATCCAATAAAAATTATATAATGGCCAGAAAATGAGATCAGATACCAGTACAAAAAATCAGTCATAGAAACAGACAAGGTAAGAAAAGAGAAAAATAAGCCCATTAAAACCGTGGCTGTGTTTCTAATACATCCAAAGGGCATAAAAGATGATCAGGGCTGGGAAGAGGCACAGCCAAGGAGAAGGATCTTAGATGTTTTTGTGGGCCAGTCCCAGAAATGACACATGTTGTATGCATAGATTACTGATTGGGCTGTGTGTGAAAATACATGTCTGGAGTGTCATTGTTTCAGAGGCTGAGGCAGGAGGATGGCAGTTTCCAGCCTAAGAGTTCTAGCTTACTTTTCTGTTGCTATGATATAGTACTTCCAGAAGGCTGTTTAGGAGAGGGAAGGATCTTTTTCCATTTCACTGGCTTCTCTGAGTGAGGCTGAGGCTATAGCTTGAAGCTAAGACCATGGAAGAGGATGGCCTGTTGGCTAGCTCAGCTACCCCTGTTGACAATCCAGGACCACCTCCCCAAGAAGTGGCCATAGCCAAGGTGATCTAGGCCCACTTCTATAAAGTAGCTAGCCAGAAGATGTCCTGCAGACATTCCCACAAGCTGATCAACTGTGGGTCCCTCTTCCTAGATGTGACCAGTTGACAACCAAGATCAACCATTACCCTAAGCTGTACAATAAGACCCTGCCTCAAAGACAAAAGCAAATCCACAATGACCACCAGTAAGAAGACACAAAAGGGTGTATCTGCTTGATATGGGGTCACACACAATTTTTCATCTGTCATTAAACACAGCTGTGTGCTCCCAAGTGGTGTTTTAAGATTTATTATGTATACAGTATACAAAAGAGGATACCAGATCTCATTATAGATGGTTGTGAGCCACCATGTGGTTGCTGGGAATCAAACTCAGGACCCTGGAAGAACAGTCAGCGTTCTTAACCTCTGAGCCATCTCTCCAGCCTACCAAGCAGTGTTTCTAACACATACAACAACCTAGTGTATATGAACTAGCCACTGGTAAGCAGAGTGCTTTCCACCTGTGAAATATGACTTTCATGTGTGTTTCATGAAGAAAGGGAACTGTTGGTTGAGAGTTAAGCAATCTGGGCTACAGTCCAGCAGCTGGATCACCAAATACTCTTTTTTTTTTTCCTCTTCAGAAACAGGACTCACTTCCTTCACAAGGAAGACAAGATAAAGCCATATGCCTCATTTTATCCAGGTGCCAACACAAAGAAATACAATGGTTGGAAAACAAAAACAGATTTTTATGTTGTATTTTAATACATTTTCTTTGCTTTAAAACATATTTTAGTATCAAGTGGATGAGTTCTTTAACTCTGGCCTTGAAGGAGTGTTGGAGCCAAATTTATCCATTCACTGTGACTCAACAGAGGGGTAGACAAAAATAGATGAGACAGTTGTTTGCAGGCATCAGAGCATGATCCTTGAGAAGTAAGCCCTACTGGCTATTTGGTTCCTCCCCCATAACACAGCACAGTCCTCAGGCAAGGAGGCCCCATGCTAACAGGACCACTTCCTGCAGCTAAAGAGGCAGAAGCTGGAGAAGGAGACTGATGCTGAAGAACACAAAGGCTTATACAAAAACAGAACCCCAAATCTGCACAGGTTACCATGAGCCCCGATGGACACCAAGGCACAAAGCACAAAGCCTCCGGGCATCCAAGCGGGGGCCAGGCAGAGCTAAGTGTCATCATGTGTCACTCAAGACGTCTTTACTAGGGCCTCAGGGTAGCTAGTCTTAGTAGCCTAGCTCATAGGGAAATTTACTCACTCTATCTTTTATTGTTATTTTTTTCTTTTTTAAATATTTATTTTTATTTTATGTTAATTGGTGTTTTGCCTGCATGTATAACTATACAAGGGTGTCTGTCAGATCTTGGAATTACAGACAATTGTTAGCTGTCATGTGGATACTGGGAATCGAACTCAGGCCCTCTGGAAGAACAGTAGGTGCTCTTAACCGCTGAGCCATCTCTCCAGCTACTCACTCTAACAGAAGTCTGAAAGATTAAGCAGAACTGTAAGCATGTAAATGCTCATAAGAACATTACAATCCACAAAATAAAAATACTAATGTCCAGCCCAATAGAAATTATAGAGATATAAACAGAGAAAATAATACCCAAAGCCAAGAGAAAAACTGGATCCTAGAAACAAACTTAGAAGTGAGAGAGTAAGGAAGAGAAAATAAGTACATTAGAGTCACTATTATGCCTATATTCCATTTTATTAATACAGCTATTCTTTGAGAATTCCATACATGCATACAATGTATTTATATTATACACACCCCACTTCCTCCAAGATCTTCCCATAACCTCTTCCCAACTTCATACCTTTAAATATATATATATACACATACACATATATTTATATATATACACATACACATATATATGCATATATAGTCCATTGAAGCTACTTAGTGCCCCATAAATGCATGGATATGGGGCCATCTACTGGAGAATTGTGAACCTACCAGGGACCACACCCTCAGAAGAAAATGGACTCTCTTTTTCTAGGCAGCTCCCATCTTCATAGCTCCTCAGGCAGGGATGGGGCCCATATGCCCCTCCCCCACTGAGCTGGAATGTTGACTGGCTTGATCTGGTGCGGGTTTTGTGCAGCAACCACAGATGCTGTGAGTTCATGTGTGCAGGAGCAATCCAATCATCTGCACATGCATGCACATATTATGCATGCATACACACACACACACAACAGATGTAAGTTCCTCCGTTGAAGGATACACATCACATATAGAAAGAAACAAATGATTCCTCTCATTGGATACCGGTCAAAGCATCACTTGTTAAAATATGCACGTGAAATTTAAATTTCAATTATTTCTCTTATTAAAATGGGCAAGTTGGGGGCTGGAGAGATGGCTCAGCGGTTAAGAGCACCGTCTGCTCTTCCAGAGGACCCGGGTTCGATTCCCAGCACCCACATGGCAGCTAACAACTGTCTGTAGTTCCAGTTCCAGGCAAACACCAAGGCAAATAAATAAATAAATAAATAAATAAATAAATAAATAAAGTTTAAAAAAAAATGGGCAAGTTAATTATATGGGTTTTCCTGGCCTACATTACAGTTACAAAAACCATCTAAATCATAAAACTCCATAAACATGAATAGGATTCATTAACTTTCATGGGTCCTAAAACAATGCCTCTTCTCTTAGTCTCATCCTATGTACTGATAGTCTCCAGTATTCCAAACTCTTGAAGAGTTTGACTCAAATAACTAGATCACTGCTGTGAGCAAATAAACACCACAAAATAACTTTAATGCCACATACTCAGTGGCAGGCCCCTGTGACTGAATAAGCTTTCTAGAATGGCAAGACATCTTATAATCTATACAATCTACCATAGTCATTTTTATAGATTTGAGAAAATTTACGAGGTGATAAAATTTGCCCCAAATCCTTGAGGTTAGCAGCAGAGTAGGGCCCTGAGACCAGTGTACTGTATGGCTGAAAATATTGGCAGTATCTCAAACTTTCATGTGCATATGATCTGTGATGATGTGGAAACCTTGATTTTAAAAAGCTGAACTGAGTGAGTATGATGTAACCTAACATCATAAAACGGGATTTTTTTCTACATAAAATTTTAGCTAATGGACCACTTAGAAATCAAACACACAGTTAACTAACAACACAATGAGAGCAGATCAGAAACACTCTACTGAGAGTATCGGAATGATATCCGCCTTCAGGCTCCCTCCCAGGACACGGGAAGAACCACAGCACAGGTATTGGATATCAAGAGTCACTGGAGGCACATGACTTTTATGCAGACAGAGGAATCGATATTTGAAAGAGCGAGAGAAGCTGCTTTTCCTTATCTGTTTCCTCCCCTGTGAAACGTGTTGAATGTCAACCTCCTAAACTGAAGATTCTGGATGAAGGGAAGATGGAAAAATAGAAGTCTTCCCAGTTCTGGAATCACGGATTGAGTTTTGGAAGATGGTTTGATCTTGAAACCTTTTTTACTGGTCCTTTCTTGGCATTCGTTATCTTCTGATTAACGGGATTGTATCTTCCACTGAAATAAAATCATAATTTTTCTGTCACCACTGTCTGCAACAACAACAAAAAACCAGTATATACCACATATAGCGACCCATCTCCTCTGGTCTGGAGTAAGGACGTCTTCACTCACATGTTCTACCTACAGCACAGTCATAGGCAACCACATGTCATCACTGCAGCTATTGGGCAGCCACTGCAAATACAAACACAGAGGTAGAAGGCCCTGTCTAGAGAGAAGTGAGGGGGACCAGTCTGCTACTTACCTTCTAATCTGAATTAAAGGTAAGAACATGGGAAGGACAATAAATAGACTAGAGTCAATAAACTAATAACGATACTGGGATTTTTGTTCTTGATCCCATGGAATTTTCTCTGGCTGACCTATGCTGCTCTGTCACGGTTACTTCTTTGTGTTCTTTGAAATAGCAGACACTGCTTCAGCTCCGGTGCTTTTCAGCACTATCTTAGGGAATGGTCTCAGCAAAATGACCAGGTGAAGACCTGTCATTTTCCTTCTAAGCAGGGAAATTTTTCTCTCCCTGATAAAAAGCAAGGAGAAGTTGGCAATAAGGGCTCAAAGCAAATGCCTTAGATTTCTAGAAATCAAAAATTCATGGCAAATCTCAAGAATTTACAAAACAAAGTTGTGGACTGGTGAGGATACAGAGTTGGGTCCTACTCCTGTCCTTTACCTCCAATCAAACCAACAGCTCACAGCTATGGTAAAGTCAGGAGCCAACACAAACTACACGAGACAACAATCACTGACTGCCAAGCCTTTCTTTGGCCTTCTCTGGGCATGATCCAGATGAACACTTCTATTGAGAAGTTGCTGGAACAAACCGAAGTCATCATTTAATTCCATGGCTACTATTATTTAAAACTAAGCTAACCAGGAAAGTTAGAAGGCTTGGGTGGGTACTAATAAGCTCCAGCATATGTGTTGGGATCTGAAACACAGACTCATGAGTCACTATACATACCTAGATACATGTGTGTTCTCAGGAAAGATTTGAGAAGGACCTGAGCCCTCATCTTTGACTAAATTTGAGGTGCTGCAAGGGTGAAGCCAAAAGTGGAGTTGTGATCTTCCTGGCTGAGTATGGAGAACCTGTGCGAACACATATGCTGAGTCCCCCAAGAAAAAAGAGAGTTATTTATTCCAATCACTTTAAATTTTTCTGTTAATCTAAGGTAACCATTTAGCTAACTCATCATCTTATGAAGTAGCCAGTCACGAGAAAGAACACCAACTTCACAGACTGAAGTTTAAGTAGTCACCCCCAAACAGCAGCCTTCAGTCCTGGGGAAGAAATAGAGACTCTCATATTCAGACTAGCTATATGATATTATATAAAATGCCCAGTTTTGATGAAACAGAAAAGATATAGACACCAAAAATACAGACACAATAAAGCTTGGTGAAAGAGGAAAAAACAAAACTGTCAATAAAACCTCAGCTTAAAGCATGAAATGCTGAAACTGCCATACTTAAAAATCAATACCGGGGTGGGGCAGCACTCTGAGATACATCAATTAGTATTAATTTTCTGCATAGCAACCAACCCGGCAGTGAATGCAATTACAGGAAATTGAAAGGCTTCTGCACATCAAGGAGACAAGCAGAGAAGTGAAGAGAAGAACCACAGAAGGGAGAAAGTCCTGGCCGCTATAGTTCAGACAGGACATTAATATCTAGAATATACAAAGGAATGCAAATATTAACCTTCCAAGCCCCTAAACTGCAGGTCAATAAATGGGTCAGTGAATTGAACAGGTAGTTCTCAAAAGAAAAACAGTGAAAAAAAATTTGAAAAAGTATCCAACATCTTTATCCATCAAAGAGATAAAAAGTGACTTTGAGGTTTTATCTCATCTAACGGCCTTCAACAGGAAAACTGACAACAGATGTTGATGGGGACGTGGGGAAAGGCGAGCCCTAGTCATTGTTGGCAGAGGTGTCAAGTGGTACAGCCACTATGGAGAATGGTGTGATTGTTTCTCTAAAGACTAAAAATAGAATTCCCACATGAATTATTGTCTTAAGGTTGAAGATGCTGGCTATATTTCCTATGCCTACTTCTTCTCTTATTTAAAAATAAGTTTCCCAAACAACATGTCCCTCAGACAAGCCACAATTAATATCCCATTGATTCTTTTGTTCTGGAGTGGGAAGGACTGCTCTGTCTTCCTCAAGGGTCTTCCATCACTATATAAAGTTTTTCATCAACAAAGCAAAGAGGAGGCTGCATCGTAAAGAAAACACAATGTCGAGGTTCTTGGCTGAGTTGCTGTGTGTGTGGGGGTACCCATCACCATAGTAGCCATCACCATGAAACATAGTCCAAAGTTATTTATCAGCTTTGTAGGATTTTGAGAGTAACTTCCAAACCTATCACCCTTCATCTTATGCAAGGATTTTTAGCATAGATCTTTCAGCGAGATGGAGATGCCTTCTTCATTTACAGTCACAATTTCACGAAGTTGGAATATAGTTGGTGATATTCATCGGGGCAGAATCACTTTTTGATTGGTGTTTTAAATGGAATTTCTTTTAATTGGGTCTCTTCTGGTCCCTCTGATTTATTCTGAGTGTCCAGAAATATCATAAGCAAGTAGTTGAACATTGGTGTTGCTAATATGGATGTTTCCTGTGACCCAAAGGTCTGTGTGTTAAATGTGACCCCTAGCAGGGGGTCAGGCTGTGGGATCTGTAGGAGTCTGGGTCTGGTGAGAAGTCTTGAGGTCACTGGAAACATAACTTTGAAGCCAACAGTGGGACCCAGCCCCTTCTTCTCAGCCTTTTTTCCCTGCCTTGTAGGTGACAGTTTTGCTCCACCTCACACCACCAACCATTAGAGTGCTGCTTGACACAGGTATAGCACAGTGAAAGGGACCTTTAAAACTAAGGCTAAATATATCTTTTTAAAAAATAAGTGAATGCCTCAGCCTCTGTGTTATAAGCACATGGAGAATGTCAACCAGAGCAAACATTACAGCCACAGCACTTGAGTTTTAAAATATCATCAAGAACACGACACGTACAAAAGTGTACAAACCATAAGCTCAAAGACCCAGGAAGTATCTGCAGTTAACATTCCAATAACCATCTCCAGTCCTATAGAGAAAATACTGTCATTCTACTGGAAAGGACTCCTGTACTTCAAAGTCCTCAACCCTATTTGTAAGGACCATCCTGTGTTCCGACACCAGCTTATTTCTATCTCTTTGAACATTATGTGAATGGAAGCAGCTTATATATTCTTTTACAGAAGACTATGAGAATTATCCAAATGTTGTATAAATGGTATTTTATCACTATTACTTATGCAGTATATATATGTATAGACATAAAAATAACCATTCTTACTGATGAACATTTTAGGATTTTTTACACCTTTTACTATTATGGATAAAGCTGCTATGACATCCATATACAGGTCTTTATGGTATAAATGCACCATTGTGTACAGAAGTAGAATTGCTGATGGACAGAACAAGTGTATGGACAGCTACAGATGTGAATACTAAACACCATTCCCAAGCAGTCATCTAAATCCACACTCCACCAGCTCCTGTTCCAGCATTCTGGCTGCGCCTCACAATCACCCATCCATTCTGTAGGTGAGAGACGATGCTGAAACCTCCTTCTAAGGTCACACGCCACTTGGGGTCAACTCTGCTGCGAAGTTTTAGCACCAATGTTAGTTATCAAATTTGAATAATCAACAAAAGAAGGCTACCACATTCTGTGGTCAAGTCAGTAACGTGGAGACAGTATTTTAAGATAGTCTCAATTATGTATTCAAGTACCTATTCAGGAAGACAGAGATGTTCCTATTAGGTGAGGTCCAAGGGATACCGATAGTTTCAGACAGCAAAGGCCTTAATAGGTCCAGCTGCTTGACCACTCATCAGTTCAGCAATCTGTTCGAAGATTATTAAGCAGAAGTCTACAGTGGATAAACTCTCCAACATTCAGATTCATCAGAGACAGATGTATCTGGGTGGGAATTAGCAGCTCTGAAGAATGTGGGGCAACTGAATGAGAATTCCCAGATCATGACATCCACCTCCTACACCAACACTTTAGGGTCACCTCAGACCTATGGCTTGGACCCCAAACCAACAGATCGAGGTATGGTGTACGGCCACTGATCCACAAAGGAGCAGGTGGGAATGGGCACCTTGGTGATCTCCTTGGGTGTCCTTTAGTCAAACCTGACAAGATCTGAGATCTTCCAGGAAGCAGGCCCCTCAGTATGTTGACTTCAGTAGCATATGACATCAGACTCAGTATGATGTGATTTCGGAGTTTGCTCTCTTGACAAAGAGTATGCAGTGAAAATCCAAACAATGCTCAAAGTCAACATCTTGGATGTTTATGGATATATGCATTAATGTAGTGAGAATAGGACTTAGTTTAACTTTCCAAGTACTTCTTCAGTATCAAAGACAATTTCAAAGTAGTAGTATATTTTTAAAACAGATTTGGATTAAAGATAAAAATAAAAGGTAGTTATGTAAGGTGGCTGTGCAGAGAACAGCTGAGATAGCATCTGGGAATTACTGCCCTTAGAAAATAATGTCCACAAGGTACCTAGTGGCAACAACTTCCTGTCCTAGTAAAGCCTTGCCCTCAGTGTAATAATGACCCCTATGCCTACACTGTTGATCACAATGCTTACCTTCTTGAGTATGGAATGTTAGTAGGAGTTAGGTAGACTGAGTGACCCTAGCCAACAGGAACCTTGGATGCTATGCAGCCAGCAAGCCTCTCCAGGAGATAAAAACCTCATGTGTGTCAACTTGCCATTGTAACTCATTCTTGGAGGGACTATTGTATGTGTATCAGTGGGGCTCTGCTTAGAATTTTACAAATTGCCATCTAGTTCTCATAGTCTTTATTCCAATTGTGGATTGCAATTGTATCATTTCTCTGTGATACTCCTTAGCTCAAGTACAAATATGTCCTGAGTTCTGGAACCTACCAGTGAGTCTTTGACCACCACGATGGTCTTGGACGTCTCAGACACAGTGATTTGATTCTTTTTCCACGGAGGTCCTTTGTCAGATTTTTAATATTTAAAATGCAATAAATTTCATAATAATATGTAAGATAATTGATGATAACTTAAATAAGTAATGATTATTAATGAAAATATATACTTCAATCTATCTGGCTGAGAATTGGGCAAAATTGGGCTACATCATTAATCTTTGCCAAAGAGACATGTCATATTACATATCCCTTGAGTACCTCTTGTCTGACTGTGGTTGGACAAGACTGATTTGTAACTAACTTACATCTTGGTTTAATTTTTCAGTGTTACATATGAGTATGCCCCCATACATGAGGGATAAAGTTGCACAGACAAGCATCTGAGGATTCCATATTTTCTACAGGACCTGGAAGGTTCAGAAGTATAAAAGCCTCAGAAATACCTAAAAGTTCCTTTGTTCTTCATCATAAAATGGCTTTGTTTACATGAATAATTTAAACTATACTGTGTCCATAACAACAAACATGTTTCCCCTCTGAAAAGGTCAAGGCAGACACTAGTTGTGTCTGTCATGTTGAGAGGTATAGTTTTAACTCTCCCTGGTTCTACACTGCTTTTGTTTAACGTCACCCAGTTTGGAGACTAACAGTGCTTCTGGGAGCTCAGATCTTGTGTATAGAGTGTGAGGTAACTAGCTTCTTTGGAGTCTCTTTCTACGTGCGTTTTAATACACTGCTATAAAATCTAGACTCTCAGCTTCCAAAACATTAAGGACACCTGTTATGTGAGAGCCGTTTGCGGGCAAGTGTAATTAACTATGGAGGGAGATCTACCTAGACGTACGTTTTCACCTGACTCTCTTTCATTCTAGGCAGCGGATCCATCTGTTGCCTTTTAGAAACTTGATTTAAGCCAGAAGCCTGAAATACAAAAACAATACATTATTTTCCAACTTATTTCTGCGTTAAAAGCATCAATTTTCAGTCAATTTTTTTCCAAACATGTCTCTCAGCATGAATAGAAGCTTCTAAGAGTGACAGGACGTTCAGTCATTTTCTAATAGGATCAACTTTTAAGTTTCTGTACAAACCCTCTCTCGGCCCCATAGTCCATGTGATTTTTAATTTAAATACAGAAAAAAAAAACTATGAAAATCAATCATGTGTGTGGCCCACTAGGAATTTCTGTAGTAGACATTAAACATACATAAACATGTAGCCTGCCAGCAAGGCAGAAAAGTCAAGGAATGCTACATATAGTGGAAGAGCAGAAAGGTTGGATAGTGCTTATTTACATCTGTTTTGTAATTTTTCCAGGATAGGCAAATGGATGCCTCGGGTAACTCAAGAACATTGGAGGCTGATCAACTTCCAGATGGCCACTGAAGCCTTGAGTGAAAGAGTTCATCCATCAAGGGCAATACTGAAGAGACAAACTCAGTGATACAAACCAGGAGTGGCACGCAGGCCATCATGCCAATGGTAGGGAGCCTGCCCAGTGCTGCCAGTGAAGGTCTGTGTGCCACTGCCACCAGCCTAACGGGTTCAGTGAAAGTCCCTATCGTGATAAGACAGAGTGTGGGGTACCTGGGGTCCTCCTCTGGCTTCCAACCTCCTCACATACTCTTTTGTATGCATACAATACACACAAGCAAAGATGTGACACACACGCACATGCACATATAAAGTAAAAGAGAATTTGGAATTTCTGTACAGTTCAACAGACCCAGGTCTCATACCCTTTACTAAAATTTTATGCTATTCGAAACGAACACCAACACTTAAATTTATCAGGCCTTATAACACTCTGAAAAGCCAGACCTGGTGCACTCTTTAGTAATTCCTTGTGCCTGTGAGTCCTTATGAAGTAGGGTCTCTTCACACAATGTAAAAATACAATGTGTAAAAAGAGCTGTGATGGAGGAGTAGGTTTCTGTTAAATATGTCCATCCTGGTGGTTAAGTTACAAGTTAGGTATTAGCAGACTTTCAAGACACAGAAGATGGATCCTCCCCTCACAGTTAACAACTTGAAACCAAGAACTAAAACAGACTAATTACTGGCTAGAAAAGGAACTCAAGTCACATCCTTGACCTTGGAAGGAGCCTGACACCTGAGTTACCTAAAGGGCCATGAATGGAGAACTTGTAAAACTGGCTGAAGGGGTCCTGAACCCTTCCTTATATGGTTACACTATTGCAGGCAGCTTTCTCATAAAGAACAAAGACATCATCGCTTCCTTCTCTAAGCAAAGATCCAAACAGGCCTGTCACTCACCTGGACAGGACAAAGTCCCTCAAGAAAAGCTGCTTGTTCTGGAGATCTTAGAAAACAGTATAATGGCTGCCTAGTGTGTAGGTCAGGCCCTGGGTCTCTGACCATTGTCTGCTCACACCAGACGTGAGTGCATTTACTCTGCAATGAGCCCGGCCTGTCCTCTATGCTGCTCTTTATCTGTCTAAATTCTTCCGATAGAGATCACAGGAAGGAGAGACAAGGAAAGCAGAGACTGAATCACGTGACCAACACAGTGCGTGGTGAATGAGAGAGCCATACAGACGTATCCACAGCAGACTGAGCAAACACAGGTCCCACAGGATCAATTATTAATGCATTCACTGTGAAAAGAACAAAACTCATCCATTAACCTTCCCAGGCACTGCAGTCTGCTCATGGCCAGAACCACCTTTGATGATAAAGATTACCAGTTCACTCTAGAGTGAAATCCTCATTAACATTTATACTAGGAACAGGATTAACGCCTTCCTGGAAAGCTGTTGGCTTTGATTGTACATTCAATGATTCTACACAGTGAGGAAGATTAGTCAGCCTAAGTGGGGGATTTAGTTTTTTTTTTTTATTATTTATTTATTGTTTTTTTAGATAAAGAAAAGTAAATAGATGTTTCAGGGGCAAAAGACTTTCACTTTTCACCTTAGACAAAATCTTAAAGGGTGTTTTATATGAATGGACATTTTATTAGTTATGGGCTTTTTATTATCAGTTGAACACTGACTGTTTAGTAGTCTTTGTAGTAAACAATTAGGCAGCAAGAGTCAGGCCCCTGTATGATCTCTGCAGGGACATACAGTTGAGAAAGGAAGCTCATTTGTTAGCTACGAGAGCGGAAGCAAGTAGAAACCCCATCACAGAGCAGGAGCCCCAAAGCCCAGGAAGGAACAGGAAGGTTGTAGCATCCTCCAGTTGCTGAAGGTTAGAGCCTCTGATGGATCAGGCATGTCTCTTTCCTTTTGACACTCTAGACACTTGACTCTCTAAATACTCTATCAGATTGGGAGATTGATGATTAGATTCTTCCTCCAGTGAAGGAAAGAAGTTAAGGTCCAGAAAGGTCACACAGCAACCAGGGGCTGGAGAGATGTCTCAGGAGCTCAGGGCTCATAGAACCGTGAGCAGGAGGACTGTGGTTTGATTCTCAGCATCTGAGCAAGAAGCCAGGCACCGCTCTGCTGCCCCAAGCTCTAGCTGGAAGGAGGAGTCGGGTGGATCCCAAAAGCTTTTCAGGCAGTCACCTTAACTGAAATGGTGAGCTTCCAGCTCAGTGGAAGACATTCCCAGGGCAACCAGCAGAGAGCCCTGAAGGCAGCAAGTGGCCGGCTCTGGCCCACATGCACACACACACACACACACACACACACATTCACACATACGTACACACACTCACTCACATTCACACACACTCATACACACACACATTAACACACACTCATACGTACTCACATACTCTCACACACACATACACATACACACACTCACATTCACACACACTGATACACACACACAATACACACTCATACATACTCACACTCTCACACCCACACATACATTCACACACATGCACACACACACATTCACACACATACATACACACACTCACTCACATTCACACACACTCATACACACACAATACACACTCATACGTACTCTCACACTCACACATACATTCACACACATGCACACACACACATTCACACACACACTCACTCACATTCACACACACAACACACATTCATACGTACTCACACACTCTCACACATACATTCACACACATGCATACACACACATTTACATATACACACTCACACATACATTCATAATTTTTAAAGATAACAGAGTTAAGTGAGTTGGATTCCAATGCAGAGTCTGTCTGTCTTCACACACTGTGATCTTTCTATCCAGTCAAGGCCTCATAAAGAAGTTAGTACTCACAAGAGACCTTGCAATGGAGTGCAACAGGCTCCAGTGACCAAGAGTGTGTCCTAAGCAGAGAGTGTGGAGTCAGAGAACAGGCAGGAGAGAGCCTGTGCTGCAGGCACAAGCCTTGCTTCCCAGCCAAGGACCCGGAAGTTGGCACTGATGTTGTAGGATGGGAGAAGACAGGGACCATTTCTTTCATTTCCTACTTACCTTGCTGGCACTAGCCCCAGCCCCTCTGCAACTGCAACTCTAATTTTCATTCCCAACTTCTCCCCACACTTGCCCAGTCCCCACACCTAGCTCCTCCTCTGTGATACAGTGAAGCTCTGTCTCACTATAGCAGATTATCTTCATGTTCCTAGGTTCCTGCCTCCCTGCCTGCCCAGCTGCACTCTCCTTCAGGCTCCCTTCCCCATCAATGCTCTTTAGAACTGGGTCCTGAACCATCCTTTCCTTTCACTTCACTGTATCTCATCCTTCACACGTCTGCAGTTACTATCTGTGTACCAATAATTTCTACAGTTCTCTTTCCAGTCTAGAATATTTTCCTGAGATCCACACATCCATCTGATGATGTCTGAATACTTCTGTTTGGATATTTACTGAAAACTGAATTCATGTTCTAATCTTAAAATGCATAGCAAAATAAAGTTAATATAAATTAAACAGGCATGTAAGCATCAATTATAAAGGTGTGTCTATATGTGCTGAATGATATACAGGATGTTATAAAGCGTTAGGATGAAGATTTATCTTTTAAACCATGAAAAGAAACCCAAGTCACAGCACTGGTAATGTAAAGTATAACCTCCGTAATGCCACCAATGTTGCAGATTAAAGTAGAAATCAAATAGATGCTTTCAAGAGTCAGGTACACAATGTATTGATGGCTTTCCTCCTACAGCCATGCTTGGCTGTGTAACTCCACTCACCACCACCAGTTAGGAAGTGGCACGACTGGAATTTTATGGCACCGGAAGATTATTAGTTTCTCTGTATCACATCAATTACAATCAAATTTATTTTTAACTCAGGAAACCATTGCATCTCTTTATAAAAAAAAAAATATGTCTTTTCCTTTCTACTGTCCATATTTAAAAACCTGGTCTGTTCCCTTCCTTACTTCTGACATTTGCTTCTCTGGCAAGCAAACAAGAATGAAAAAATAAAATGATAAAGAGCCAGAGAAAACTTTTAGAATTTGCAATACATGGAGTTACCTGAGTCATTTCTGCGATATATGTCCGGCGCTCATTGTTGGTCCTGTGGTACGCCTATTAAAAGATAACAGTAAATTCTGTATGAGAGAGAAAGTCATGCTAACGGGGTCATTACTAAGTCTGGCTTAATGCCTCTTACTTTCGTATATCAAATGAAATAGTTTTGTAAAACCTTCACGATTGTGAAATAGGTTTATAGGAATAAGTGACAAAAACATTGCTTTATATGGCGTTGAACCAACCTTGGGAAGCTAAATGTGTGTCGCTAGAACTACGCCTTTGGCTATGGAACCAACCTTGGATTCCTGCTCCAGTTTGAGCGCGTAGTCTTTGACTTGACTTTCGAGACTCCTTTTTTCTTTTTCTAGTTGTTTGAGTAACGTGTTTAAAGATTCCTGAAAATATAAAGTGAATTTTATGTACTTGTAGTTCTAAGCAACAATAAAAAAATCATTAAAATATTCACCAGTGAATGACGGCTATAGCCAAGCATGACTGTGATTGCATGAGCTGCACCAGGCACTTTCAAAGTTACAGCATAAATAGTTATCATGTTTATTGAACTCTCTTGATTGAATTACATTAAATAACTTCTTGGTTTATTTCAAAATTACACTGTTGTCCCAAGGCCCCTAAAATGGACTAAGACTCAGAATTGTGCCTCTGCATAAAAGTTTCTAGCAAAAAGTAAAGGTTTATAAGGTCTGAAAAAAATCAGAATATGTATATTTACTATAGATGTCTTTATTTGGTTTGAATCATGAGATAGACTGCCTTTCTGTTTAATGTAGAAAAAAATCACAGCCACAGGGGTTGTGGAATCAGAACCCAGGTAAGATGGTCCCCAGGGTCACACTGAAGTTGTCAGTCACACACTATTGCCACTGTGATGATGGATACAGGCAAAGTCTACATATCCTCTGCCAACTATATGCTCCATGTCTATTTTGTACTAGTGTATAAACTACCAGAATCACCCACAGAGAGAAAAATTGAGGGCTCTTCTCCCCTAAAAGAGGGGATGCAGCAGGTCATGGTGACTAAGATCAGTAACACCACATGTACTAAAGAGTTAGAGTATGATTAAAATGCATCATTTAGATCTCCCAAGAAACACTGGTTTCCCAGTAATGTGAACTCCAGCCCACTGATGATGAGGGCACTCTCATGCATCCTCAGTGGTACCTCTCCAGAGATACTACCACAGTTCTGGATTCCTCTCATCTCTATTATAACAGACCCATCTGGTATGGAAATTCACCAGCCTCTCACAGAGACCTTGCTCATTAACAGCTCCATCTCAAATCATCTTGAAGCAGACTGTGGTGCAACTTCCTGGGAACTGTGTATTTCCAAAACTACTGCCTCATGGCTTCTTCCACAGTATCCTGACTGTTAGGGCACATCTTAGGGTGATGATCAGGTCTTAGAAACCTGTACCCTGGGGGCTGGAGAGATGGCTCAGCGGTTAAGAGCACCGTCTGCTCTTCTGGAGGACCCGGGTTCGATTCCCAGCACCCACATGGCAGCTAACAACGGTCTGTAGTTCCAGTTCCAGGCAAACACCAAGGCAAATAAATAAATAAATAAAGTTAAAAAAAAAAAAAGAAACCTGTACCCTGGGCTGACTAATTAGTGTCACATATATTGATCAGGACAGATCTTCTGCCTGCTACATAGTGGCCCAGACAGGCATGTCCCACCTTCCTGTTTTCCTACATCACTTCCAGTACCATGCTATCTATCTATCTGTCTATCTACCTACATACCTATCTATCTATCTATCTATCTATCTATCTATTTATTTTTAACTTATTTATTTATTTATTTGCCTTGGTGTTTGCCTGGAAATGGAAACTGGAACTACAGACAGTTGTGAGCTGCCATGTGGGTACTGGGAATTGAACCCCTGTCCTCTGGAAGAGCAGTCAGTGCTCTTAACCACTCAGCCATCTCTCCAGCCCCTATTTTTAGTTTTTTATCTAGTCTCTGTCAAATAGCTGCCAAGAAGGGATTAGAAAAGCAAAGGCCTGAGAAGACGGGGTGGGGGTGAAGCAGGAGATGGGTCTCAGGGTCTCCCCACAGGCCAAGCAGGCTGCCTGGAAGCAGACACATCAGTCTGTCATTTGGCCTACAAGAGCTTAGCAAACTAAGAAGAAACCTTAAACCCAATCAGTCAACAACAGAATCCCACATATGCCAGGAATATCTCTGCCTTTATCTCTCTGCTGCCATAGCTCACAGGCAGAGAACAGGCCTTGGTAAGTGTGGCCTTAATGGGGTTCAAAGTCAGACACCTAGACGCCTCCATCAAACAGTCTTCCTGCCCTGGGAGCCTGAGGCACACTGCCTGAAGCATCATTTTTCCTTTGCCAACGCAGTGGCCTAGTGATGTTGACATGGGCCGAGATGGAGCTCTGCGTCTTAAAATACAGTTTCTTTCTCAGTGCCGTGTCTCATTTCCACCTTCTACTTGTGAAGCTGTGAGGTCCAGATCCATGACATTTTTATCCAGAAACCAGTTTCCCACTGAAGGAAAGTGTGGCAGTCCCATGGGGGGCACCAGATCCTGAGTGATGACTGCTCAGTGGCTCACCCTACCTCCTCCTCATCTGTTGCTACTGAGCGCCCACAGGTTAAGTCTGGAAGCTGCTTGTCTTGTCACTTTGTTGTCCCTTGATCATCTCTGGTAAAGACTGTTCCTCTAGCGATCCTCTTCAAATGTCCTCAAGTTTCCTCCTGTGAAGTTTCATCCTCCATGCAGCAAGTATCAACTATCATTCTCTGCTAACAGATGTCACATTCAAATCTAAACGCAGAGCCCCAGTGTCTATTCTGAATCCTTACTGGACACTTCAAACTCCTCTTTGCCAAAGCCACATTGTGGTTTTACTTATACACTTTGTATCCTAATAAACTCATTTTTAAATGGCACTGAACATGGTTTTTCAATTTTGCATGGGCTGTTGGTTTTGGCTAGATAAGAGTAGTTTATGAATCTTTAATAGAGGAAAATAGAGTATGCGTTTGGAAGGGGAGTGTGTATAAAAGTGAATTCAAAAATGATAACTAAAGTCTTACATTTAAAAAAAAGTGTGCTGGCAGCGCCCAGGCTTTAGACAACACTGCCTCTGCCTCCCTTGCTTGCCCCCAGCCAAGAGTCTTGGCTAGAAAGGAATGTTCTACTCCTCAGAAACAGCAGAGCAGCTATTTCAGGAACAGTGGACAATTTACACTCAAATTAGCAATCCTTAAATAAATCATGCTTGTGATTTACAAGCTGCCTTGTTGCTTGAGCTAAGGAATCGTTTTCTCTTTGTCTGGGCACTCATCTCATGCCTTAAACAGCAGCTTCAGATCAGTTGAAGGTTCACTGACTTTCTTCACTAGCATCTCTGGTCTGTTCCCAGGCAGGTCCACACAGAACAAAGCATCCTGTTCCCCGGCCAGCATCCCCACTGTGCCCACAAGTGGCTCCAGCTGTGAGCACCAGAATCCTAGGCTACACCCTTCTCCCTCTCCTTCACCTGCTCCAGCTGTGGATCAACCAGCTCCAGACTTTAAAATTATAGTACAGGTCAGATGGGAAGGTTTGCGGTGGCAATCTCATGGGAATCATACCAGCATCCAAATTAATTACACGTGGGAGAAAACAAGAACGTGCCTGGATTTCACTGGAACACTACTGCCATGAAATATCCTAAAGGCTAGACCAGTTCAGAGAAGTGACTGTATACAGAAAACAGACAAACAACAACAAATCCTTAAAAGTACTAAATTTTTCTAAAATAAGATCTACTCTGGATTTTTATTCTATCACTTTACTGATGACAAAGTGAATTAACTGGGTATTTGGAAGGGGGTTTTTATCAGTAGGATAGACCCCAACACCACTTCCAAGTCACAGGAGACATAGCATAGGATTCTAATCTTCCCAAGCAGGTTTGCATAATCAATCTGTTTGCATAAATCTATGTCACACGCCAGAACGTCATCCACTAAAGACAATCAGAGCTAGAGATGCTCTAGAAACTGAATCCTCAAAACAGACCCAGATTTCGTGCTTCGGTGAGAGAACTGCTTTGCCAACTCCTTAGCATTCCAATTTCTCATTTCCACCTATGTTCTTATTCTGGTTGTTTCCAAAAAGGCTCCTTTTTATAGACTGAACACAGAGTAAGGATAAGAAGCTGCAGAGCCATGTTTACACATGTAAAGCAAAATAGACTTAAAACTTAAATGGGTGGGAGGCTACTCCACCAATCCAGACAGAAAGAAAGCCTTACCAGTCACTTATTTTTTTTCCCCTCAAAACTAATGGTAATTGCTGTACTAAAGAATTTAGCAGCAATAATAGGCAAAGGTGGAGAGCTACAAGTTAAAAAATCCCGTGGTGTTTTAAAAGAGAAAAAAATGACAATAGGACTTAGTTAACCAACTTAGTTAATGGCAATACCAGCTCTGATGGGGGAGGGGGGTGTCTTCACACTGAGCTTACAAGTGCCCCCTTGTGGACGATCTTGCTTATTACATATGAACCACATTGCCATCTTTTCTCTGATTTGAAACTGAAGCTGCTTACAAAGTAAACTGCTTTGCTCTTTGGAGAGAATGCAAATTATGGGATGCATGGGTTGACCACAGGCCTACCATAGCCAGGTAGACAATGGAAATTCCATATCCTGCTTTTAGAATTCAAGATCTCTTCATTAATCTTTTCATGATACAGTTGCCACATCAACTTAATATTCTTTATACAAAATATAAATTTGGATGTAAGTAAGGCTGTAGAAACAAAGTTAGCATTCAAACTAGCTGACATCAGCCTTGTGAATAGGTCTATGGAGGATGCACCTCAAGACTGATGATCATAGGAAAGACAGAGTCTGGAAAGATGCTTGTGGTTCAGACGCTTTGTGCTCTTGTAGATGGCCCACTTTTGGCTCACAGAAGTCACATCAGGAGGCTCACAACTGCCTGGAACTCCGGTTCCAGGGACTCCGAAGCCTTCTATTCTCTTGTAATCTTGGGGCTGGATCAACAGCACTCAGATCTCAATGCTCACTCCTCAGCTCCTGGTGACATACTTCCATGAACAAGCCCTCATTTCTTGTTCCTTGTTGCTAGGTGCCCGATCTCTGCTGCTCAGAAAACTTCCGTGTTACTAAGAAAGACTGAAGCAGGAAAAGTTTCTTATGTGAGCTACAGACTCTTTCTGGGGGCGAGGACCAGGCATGAAGAAGCAGGTGACCAGAGATTTTGCTTCTGTAGGGAGTGTTTTGCTGGCCACATTTCACCGGTCCTATTGAAAGTCTGTAACTAAGGGCACTCAAACAGCTGTGGCAGCGATGTCTAAAAGTGCCACTAGAGGGCGATGTGAGCCACCGCAGAGGAGGAAAACCTGGATTTTCCCATTTCAGACAGAAGAGGGAGGAGTATTTTCCCGACCTCCCAAGACATGAGTATTTTGAGGTCAGAGATAACAAAAATGTAGGCAAACAGACTAATTTTTCCTCGATTTGTCTTTTAGCAAAAATGTGTGATTTCTCTGTATAGTTCACTAAGGGATGCCCTGCAGGTCCCCAGAAACCTGTTAAAGCATAGTGCTCTGCCTGTACCTAGTCAAAACATGCTTGTTAATTCTGATGAGCAGTTAGCATGGTGTGGCAGAGTGGGAGGGGGTCTGGCCAGACTGTCTCCATGTCAGGCGGGTGGACTGCCTCCTAACTCAGCAACCAAGCTGCTAAAAAGGACATTCGGCTTTATCTCACTTTGGTGTCCTGAGACTGAGATAAAGAACAGGAGATTCATTTGTGTATTTTGTATGTTTTAATTAAAGACAAATTACTATTATCACATTGAATCCTACAAATGCAGTGGTGTATTATATAAATATTTTCCCCCTCCACAGCACCTTTTTTTCTTTCAGCATATCACTAGGCTTTTGTCTGAGTTATTTCCCAAGTAAAAATTCAGCATGGGCTCTAAGGAACGTCTGCCTTTCAGCAGCAAAGACTCAGTGTGAGTCATGTCTTGGAGCTTTTCTGTTTTCTCAAGGATAAATTCACATGAGTAGAAAAGCACACGTGCCCTATAAAGGATAAAATATGTGAACTGAATTTATCTGGGATGCAAAGGAAGATTAAAGGGGAAAGGATGTTAGGGCAACGTTGAGAAGAAGAATGAAAAGGCCCCGTGAAGTTTTGAGTCATCAAAGGGCGACCTTGGCTGCTCTGCTCGTTTTGTGTGTATTTATCTATTTGTCTGTGTGCTTTGTGTACACAGCTCTGTCTGTATGCTTTGAGTTAATGTGGAAACAGAATGAACACATTTTAGATATGTAGAAGATGCTACTTGGTGCTCAACAACTGGCTTCTTCAGATGGTGAGAAGCAGGTACACCTTCAAGTTCCCAGCAGCCTGGCTATTTTCCCTTGCATTCAGTCCTAGCTCAGCTTTTAAGGGGCAGGCTAGCCTGAAGGTCTGGGTTCCTGGCCAGCTCCCCTGAACAATATTAAAGTTTTGCATCAGTCTTTATTCTTCTGTACATCATTCCCTAGATGGCTCTTTTCAATTACCTGCCCTATACTTACCACTGGCATTCTTTCATAGACACGAATGGAAGATAATCTATCTGCAAAAGAGCAAACCGAACAATTGATATTTTCATAGTTCCTACCCGGCTTCTCCACATATGGATTGCAGCTTCTGTACCTGAAGGATTTCCACGGACCTTTTCCATTTTCTCTTTCAGAGACACGATTTGCTTTTCCAATTGGTCATTCAGCTCCAGCTGGGTCTCATATCGGGTTTTCCATTCACTGCCTGAATGAAAATGGGGGGAACAAGATCACCCCAATGCTACTTATTTGTTCTTTACAGGAATAGAAATCAGGGCTTGGAGATGGTTTGGGCCATAAAATGCCCGACTTGCAACATGCGGACCTAGTTCCAATCTCAGTACACACCAAAACAATGAGGACAGAAGTGGGAGGTCAGAGCTAGGGGAGGTCAGAGACAGGCAGACCCTGGCAGCTACAGTAGCATTATGCTTCAGTATTTTCTTTTATTCTTCAAGCAGGTTTTTTTGGTTTTGTTTTGGCTGAATTTATGACCTCTGGGTTCAGTAAGAGACCCTGTCTTAAAAAATTAGCAAAAGAAGAATGAAGATGTATGTGATCAAAGAAGATGAAGATATTGGTGTCTATCCCTGACATGTACATAAAGCATATGTGCACCTACACCCACTCCTGCAGACATGCACACACACACATGCCTACAGAATAAAATACAGAGCAATTCAACTTTACTTCCTTACTAGCTGACTTCATTAGTAATACAAGTGAGCAAGAAGAGAGATCATTTCAAAGCATTATCTCTAAGAAAGGATTTCCAGGACCCAGCCTCATGCTATCACGGAGCCAGAACTCAGGACAGCTTTGATACTTCCTGCACCTCATTCTTCCTTGTTCTCTGCTCTCCCACACCCATTCATCCTTCACTTTCTGTTTTCTTATAGTACATTCTACTGGGGGGGTGGTATCAGGAGCAAGTCTTCATCAGAATCCATCCAATGTCTGTCTTACCACAGACATTGTGCTTTCGGCACTGAAAACTGCGATGCTCATATTTGAAGACTTATTCTACCAGTGAGGAAATCAAGGCTCAGAAAGGCTGAATGACATTCTCAAAGTGTTAAGAGTAAATGCTGGTCATGACGCCATACACTGAAACTCCTGCACTCCGGAGGCCGAGGGCCTGCTGCACGTCTGAGGCCAGGCCTGATACATTGGCAGTGTCAGACCAGCCAGGCTGATATAGCAGCCTCTGTGTCAAAAGTCAACAAACAAGCACACAAATTAATAAATGTAAAAGGAGAGCTAAGAGATGATGTAAGTGGAGTCAGATACGGTTTTCTATGACTAAACGTCTCTCCCTTTACCTACTTAGCTACAGCAGTACTATAGTTAGGTATTTTCTTTTAACCAGTTTTTGTGTTTTTTCACTAAAATCCTTTAACCACTGAATGGAGAACACTCAGTACTGGGAAATGGAGAGTGTGTGAGCGTAACTTAGAGTTGAAAGCTCCTTGTCCAACTTCGAAGCTCAGAATCTTGAAGTTGGACTTTGTAGAAAGAGAGAAAAGCAATGACCTGTGTTCAGATTTCTAATTTGCACGTGTGAGATGAGGCCTGCTGTCTAACAGTGCTGGGGTCTGAGGAGAAGGAGTGAAACAGCAAACACCACTACAGCCTGGACCCTGTCAGCACAGGCTTCCAACACCAGACACACCTCCCATCTGCCAACACCAGAAGGTACATGACTACACACCCTCTCCTTTTCCAGCACAGGGATACACACACACCCATTTCCCAACACCAGGATGCACACCTTCCCATCTTCCAATACCAGATTCACACTTGCCCAAACTGAAGCTCTGAGTCCTTCACCACAAGCACCAGCAAGGAGAGGAAGGCAAAGCCCCAAATTACCAAACATATTTCCAAGAGACACCACTGACCCCAAATAGATGGAATGCTTTTTCAGACCTCCTAGCCAAAGCCATCTGTTTCAATTTGCACCATGACAATGGAGGAAGCTTTATAGCCAGGTAAGAATGCTCACAAAATAGTTTTTGTTTTGTTTTGTTTTGTTTTTGTTTTTGTTTTTTTAATCTATAGGAGTATAATTCTTAAGTTTAATAATATGCTGCTGTGCATACAAAACACAGTTCTCTCTCAAATGGCATAAGAGGCTTCATTCTTAGTTAAATATGAGTGACCTCAGGCCAAGAACATGGATTCAAGTAGCCCCAAATGACACATTCTGCCATAGGTATGTTTACAAAATATTTTATTAGTTACATAACTAAGAATGGCTTAAGATATTTACCTAATATACTAGTGTGCCCACAGGTGGATAGGACATAGAAAATTATAGTGAATTCTGTGGTAGCCCTCAGATGCTCTCTGGTGACATTCCTGGCTTTTGGATTAGTGACTGGTAGAAGCTATGCATCTGCTGAGAATGTATTCCAAGGTTTCTCTTCATAGTCGAGGAGGTCACCTCTGACTAGGAAATGAATGGTTATTATCATATGCAAATTACTGAGTGTAGTACACCACCACCAGACTGAATAGAAATCACATGATTATCTCAATAGACACAGAAAAAACCTTTGACAAAGCAAAACGTCTGTTCACCACAGTAGCAAAGAAACTACCAATAGTTTCTCAACTCAATAAGGCCACAGCCAACACTGCTGGAAAGCCGAATCCCTTCCTCTGTAACCAGGCACAGACAGCTTCCTCCCTCTCTCCCCCATTCTAATTTAACAAAGGGCTCAAAACCCTAGCTGGAACACCAAGATGAAAGACAGACCTGAAAGGTACAGAGAGGCAAGGAAGAAGTCATGCTATTGTTTATTTGATGCTGACCCTACAGATTCCTCAGGAGAACTCCTAGACACGGTAAGCATTTCACCAAAATAGCAGGATACAAAATCAACTGATAAAAACTAATGACATTTCTAATTAGTGGTAATGAACTTGCTGAAAAATGAATCAGTCAAAAAAACAACAACAACAACAAAAAGAACTAAAACACCATTCACAATAGCTTCAAAACCAAACCAAACCAAATCCCCCAGATAGCCTAGGGCTGGCTCTAACTAGGAGGTGAAAGACTGCTACTTTGAAAGCTCTACAGGAGACACCTCAAGTCCTCCCAGGCTCACGATGGGCAGAATATTATAAAACTTGATATTATAAAAGTGATCTAGAGATTCAGCACAATCCCCATCAAAGTTCCAAGAAAATTGTTTTTGTAAGTAAACAAAAATTCAGATGGAAGCACAAAAGGCCCCCAAACTACAGTAATTTTAAGGGCAAAGAAGTGTAAGCCATGGTCTCAAATTCTACTATAAAACTCAACAAAAACTGCATAGTACTGGCACAAAACCAACATGTTGGCCATGGAACCAAGGAAGAATAGAGCAGAGGTTCTCATCCTTCCTAACACTTTGACCCTTGAATTCAGTTCCTCATGTGGTGGCGACCACCCCCCACCATAAATCTGCTTTTGTTGCTACTTCATAACTATAATTTTGCTACTGCTATGAATTGTAATGTAAATACTACAATTGTAATGTAATATAGTTGTAATGTAATCTGGCGTGGGGTCATGACCCACAGGTAGAATAGAAGCTGAGCTCTACATGTGCACAGCTGAAGCCACTGAGCTCTCAACCCCATGGGTGATGTGTTTTTGTTTTTGTTTTTGGTTTTTTTTTTTTTTTTTACCAGTATGAAGGGAAACACTGATCAAGAGGACTCTAAGTGATTTGTTCACGTTGTGCACCTGTAAATTCCACAGCCAGATCACCCCAAGGCCACCTGAGTTGGTGCTCTGCTTTCACGGAGATTACACCACACTATTTGATACACATATTAAAGGAGAAAGGGGCATTCTAAGTCTTTTTTTTTTTTTTTTTTTTTAGAAATCTAGAAGATGAGAAATGTCAAGTGCCCAGTGCACAGGAGAACAAGGAGAGAGTCACAAGCCAGAGGCCAAGAGAACAGAGTGAACAGGGTGTTCCAAAGATAAGTTTCTGATCAATGTTGGGCACAGGCCAAAGGTGAGGACCCTGAGTACTGGCTTGGCACATGCACGCACGGCATCACTAGTGACCTTGATAAGGAGTTCCAGGTGACTGGAGGCAGATCTCCTGACTGGAGTGAATACAATTGGGAATGAAGCAATCAGGAACTCACTGAATGCAATTGGGAATGAAGCAATCAGGAACTTACTGTGTAGAACCTGGTTCATTTCCCACCTTCACCCTCTCATCGGGGAAATGTCCCCAAGCCTCAGAAAGCCAAGTTCCTGTCTCCAGATGAGAAGACAAAACAAAAATCCAAGGAGCAAATGTCTTTTCTATTGTCTCATTGCTGAGGCTTGAGATGAAACTGAGATTCAGCTACCAGGGAAACCACATTTTCTGCACATAGGTGCCTGCCAAAGGGTTTCTAGGGGCCTGTTTTGAAATTGGTTGTGTTTGCTTGCTCTCTCACCTGTAAATTAACCCATTTACAAGACAGATTAGATTGAATAAGAGAGATAAGAAAGAGTAGGAAACACACACAAAAAGCACTGTTTTTTGAAGAGCGTTGCTGAATGGGTGCACTGTAGGCGACGTCAGCTGAAAAAAAAAAAAAAGAAAAAGAATGGCCATCAGATGTCCTGAGGATGCCTGGACAGAGAGGAAAAGGATGAGGAAGGGGCCTCGCTCTGGAGTAACATCATTGACTGAGCAGTTCGAGTAGAGTAGATGGGAATTACACATAAGGGAAGAGTTTACCCAGGGCTAGGCCAGGCCACCCAGGAGCAGGATGGGAGATGGGAGCCGGATGCAGTGAAGTGTGAAGCTTCCTTGGTGGAAGAAGAGAGTAGAGGCAGCAGTTGGAAATGAGCATGGGAAACAGGTGGTAGGGTTCTGGGGCCTGGGGAGCATGGGAATTACAGGGTGACTGTAACCACGCTTGTCAAGTTATTATAACCTTATAAGGGTGACACAGCATAAACTTCAAAGCTTTAATACTGCCTTCAGGATGAGTACAGACCCAATACTGTACAGCAGTCTTCACAACCTATCTCCTTCATCAACTCTCACTGCAAGCTGTGTCTACCTCCTGGTTACCAGCATTCTCCTGCAATGGCTTTGTGTTTAGGACCCCATGACAAGCATTTTTATGTATGTATGTATGTATGTATATATATATATATGTATTATGTATCCTTGCATGTATGTATGTATATATGTATGTATGTATGAATGTATGTATGTATGTATGTGTTTTGTGTGAATATATTTCATGTCCATGAAGGTACATGGGGTGGCTGCCCCATGTGGGTACTGGGAGCTGAACATGGGTCCTCTGGAAGAGCAGAAAACTTCTAACTGCTGAGCCTTTTCTGCAGACCCGCGAATTATATTTTGCAAACGACTGACATACTACATGCCATCACACAGGTCACAGTAAAATGTGACCTTCCCTTCGGTACTGGTTGAGTTCAGGCTTGGGGAATGCTATGCTCCTCAGCTTCATCCCCAGCCTGCAGCAAGACCCAGACACACTGAGCCTGTCTTCCATCTCTTGAATCCATGTCTGTTTTCACCAACAGAACACAATGGCTCTAACCACACACCGTTCTGAAGTATTCTTTTACTGGCCCAGCAATTTCGCTCCTGTCTTTAGAATGCTTGCTTAGGACTACACTCTGTGAGAAAGAGAAATATATAACAGTGGTCCTGAATGACCAGCTTATTTGAACCTTCAGATGATTGAACCCCAGACAACACTGGGCTGGAATCACAGGGACCCCAGTCAACAAGCATACCAGTGAATACAGCCAAACAATGGATTATAACTGGTTTTATGCCCCTGGGTTAGAGGGTGGTTTGCCACACAGTACCATGTAACCAGAACTGTCCTGTGTGCTGACAAGGGAAGAGCAGTCATGGAGGCGGTGGTGGTAGCAATGAGAGCCAACTGTGTGACCTGAGAAGCAATTGAAATTCTTGAATCCCATTTTTGAATAAATGAGGAGAATAACACCTGCCTGCCGGAGAGTTTCTAGACCTAATAAGTATAGGGGAGGGGTATTCACACCATTCTACTTATGCTTTGGGCCAGTGACTAAAGAGCTCCTGCCATGCTGACCTAGACACTTTGTGCCTCATCCTCAATCCTCTCCAAGAAAGCTGTTACCATCCTGCCCTTTCAGCAATGTTTTACTAGCGGCCTTAACATCACATTGCCTCAGTGATTTTCAGCATGCTTTTTGCATTTCCTACACTTAGGTCCTTGAGGACATTCCAGCTAGCTTTGCCAATGTAACTACTGAGTGAGTGAGGCCAGAGGCAGCCCCCACAGGACTAGTGATAACTATAGTATGCATTAGAAGAGACTATTACAGCCTCAGATAAAATAGTGTTTTCCGGGGCTGGAGAGATGGCTCAGCGGTTAAGAGCACCGTCTGCTCTTCTGGAGGACCCGGGTTCGATTCCCAGCACCCACATGGCAGCTAACAACTGTCTGTAGTTCCAGTTCCAGGCAAACACCAAGGCAATTAAATAAATAAATAAAGTTAAAAAAAAATAGTGTTTTCCAATTAGGTTTTAACAGAGGCTTGGTGTAGAATTTGCTTTTCAATGCTATGATAAAACACCATGATCAAAAGTGACTTGGGGAAGGATTCATTTCAGTGTTATAGCTCACAGTCTACCACTGAGGGAAGACAGGATGGTGGCACCCAGCGCAGAAGCTTGAAGCAGAGACCACCATGGAAGAATGCTGCTTATTGGCTCTACCCCTCTGGAATCCTCAGCTACCCAGGCCCACCTGTGTAGGAATGGCACCGCCCACAGTGGGCGGAGCCTTCCCACATCAATCAGCAATCAAGAAAATGCCCTACACGCATGTCCACAGGCCGATCTGATGAACGCAATTCTTCAGTTGAGATCCCTTCTTCTGAGGTATTGCCAAGGTTTGTGTCAAGCTGACATGGACTAACTACAACAGCTGGTTACTTACAGAACTGCATTTCACCTCAGATCTGGCTACAGGTCCATTTATTCATGGCTCCTCCAAGAGGAATAAATATGTAAATCTGCTTTAAAAATCAAATTCCTTTCCACAATCCCAACAAATGCCTCCAGTCCTTCATCACCGAGGTCAAGCACTGGCTGCCTCCAAGACTCACATAGGTCCACTTTTCACCTCTCTTCACACAGAACTTCTCCACACTCTCAGATAGTTACTTGATATGTTCTCCCAATCACCAGTCTTTAGAATAGAAAAGACCAGATTGTCCATTCTAAGTATTGGCACATGTCAGGATCTGGGTCCATCTTTGTGGGTTCAAAGATAGACTAGGTGACAATTTTAAAGATGTATTTGTGTATGCATATGTAAGAGCCCTCCTGCCCCTCACATTCTTACCATGAAAACAGCCAAACACCAATTTTAATTATATTCCATATTCAATAATTAAGACACAAAAGGCTGTGGCTTAACAGAAAAGACCTGTGATATTTTATTATTGACTAAATAAATTACACATTTATGTCACATAGCTAAACTGTGTGTATTGATGAATACTCTGAGCTTACAAAGTAGAAAGCTACAGCCAGAAACTTAGCTTCACTGTTCATGTGGAAGCCTTTACTGTAAATTACTGTACCAAAAGCAGTAATGGAAGCTTGGTACTATTACACAGTATGTGACATTTCACCTGCAATAGCCACCAGGCATAAGTCCCACATGTAACATTTACTGTGTACCTACCTGCATGGTCACCGCTGAGGCTGGTCTCCAGCTCTGCTATCTTATGTCGTATCTCAAGCATGGAAAGCTGTACAACATCCCTGTTACCAGAAGGATTTTTGTTAATAATAACTCAATACAAGACAACATGAGAAAACTAATGTACAGCAACCCACCCATTCTTCAGGACCAAATTTTTATAAAAGCTAATTAGTCAGTTCTAGGAGTTAAAAATCTACCAAATCCCCTGATAACCAGTTTGTGTCTACACTCAATTATGATCCCAGTGATGTTACTATATGTGTCTTAAAGTCTAGCTAAATATTAGCATGAGGAATAGCTATGATAATAGGTAAGAGCAGATAATCTCAAACACAGACATGGGAGGCACTAATAATACACAGGGAGAAAGATTTAAAACGTCAAAAGCACCACAAAGGTCACTTAGGACCAGAGTGAGAAGCAGGCTACCACAATGCAGAAGGCTGAGAGAATTATCCAATAAAAATTCTCAGTGCGCATTGTGCTGAATAGGCTTTTACCCCAGAGACAGCACTGGGCTGACAAGAGGGCTCAGTGACTGAAGGGGCTTGCTACAAAGCCTGAAAACCTGAGTTTGACCCATGGAACTCAAATGGTGGAAAGAGGGAACCAACTAAATTGTCCTCAGACCTGCACTTGCACACTGTGACATATTCAACCCCTGCCATATACACACAATAAATGTAAAACAAAAAAATACAAAACCAAACAAACAAAGATGCAGTTGAGTGAACATGTGCACAGGGATGGCAGCCCACGCCCGGAATGCTGATTGAACTGGCTGGGCTAAGAAGCTAGGCTGGGATCTGTCAGTACTGAGTGACAGAGCTGAGATGTGACATCTTGCAGAATGCTCTTAGTTTGGTTCAAGACCAGAAACAGGTGATTAGCACTTCCGTCAACTGGGAAAGGACTGAGGTGGGGGGTGGGGTGGGGCTGATGTTCATTAGGACTGTGACTGGGACTGTGGTTAGCTATTACAAATATTCAGAATATGAGACCGGGAAGAAATAAGGAGGGGAGGGAAACTGTGGCCCGCATGTAAAATAAATACATGATTTAAAAAATACTGAGAATATTCGAGGTCCTAAGATAAAATACTGCATTTCCCATCCTGTACTAAGGACTGAATCCAGGGCCTGTGTATGCTGCTCAGGAGCTCTTGGGCCGAGCTATCACCTCAGCCCAGGTTTTACCTTGAAACAGTGTCCTAGGTGCCCTAACTGCCCTCTAGCCCCTCATCATCTTGCCTTGAGTACCTGGGTTTACAAGATTTTTGTCACCAAGCCTGGAAATAACTAGCTTCTTTTTTCCTCTTTTCTTAAAGCACTTAAAAGACAGGATACAGCTCCGTGGGAGAACACTCTGACCTGGTGTCACAAGCCCCCACCTCCTTGTCTCTCCCCACCCCCCAGTCCAAATTTCTGAAGTTCTTCAAAAGGAACAAAAAAATATAAATTTAGTGGAACCATCAAAACCAGTCACTTATTTTCTTCAGTATTACAATTTCTCTACACTTGATCTACAAAAGCAGGACAGCTCATTCCTTTGGCTTGCATTAAACAAAAAAGTAAATGGGGACAGCTCTGTGGTTAAGAGCTCTGGCTACTCCTGCTGAGGACTCGATCTGGTTCCCAGCACCCACACAGAGGATCAAGAGCATTGGAAACTCCAGTTTCAGGGGATCTGATGTCCTCTTTTGGGCACCCTGGGAACTACACATATCTTTTACACACACACACACACAAATGAACCTCTCCATAAACACTGCTTTGGGAGGCGCCTGGTGAACCCTGCCTGCATTAATCCCCACCCAGGCACAGGGCCTTGTGCACATCACAGCTCCTGCCCAGCAGGTCACAAGAGGCCTCCTAGTGAGATGGAGCCCACGCGGTCCACTCACTTCAAGTGTATCTCCTCCAGCAGCTCCAGCTTCAGGCGGTCTGTGCTCACCCCCTCAAAAGTATCTCCGCGGCCCTCTCCCATCGCGGCAGCTTAGAGACCAGCCGCGCGCCCTTACCCTGCGCACCGCCTAGAGCTTAAAACCTGGGGCCGCCTAGGAACCTGAAAGGAAAATGCGTTGCCAGGAGCTGCAGCATGACGTCATAGGACATTGCTCATGTCTGCAGGCCCTGGTGTGAGCTAAGCATGAAACAGTCTTGGCCTGGCCCAGTGGGTTGTGTCTGGGGTACGGGTGCCCAAAACATCCAACTTTATCAGGTCTCCTTCTCACTTCGCTTTCCTGGACACTGCCCTATGCTTTAACAGCGTCTGCGCCTTTGTTTGCTTCATTGCAGTGGTTAGTTAGGCTTTGAAAAGATACTCTGAACTTTGAGCATTGTGAGCTTTCCAGCCAAGAAATTCTGCCTTGGAGTTTACATAGTCCCTGGCCTGCTTATCATATTTGCATTCTACTCTGAAGACAACCTCATTTTAACAAACTTTGCCTTCTCCCTCAACTTTTATCAGGAAGATGATAAGTTCTTTCTGGTACGGATTGAATATGAGTTGTCTCCATATTGAAATGAAATTCCTATTATTTAAGGATATTAAGAGGTGAATCTACACAACTGTCAAGAAGTGATCGGAGGGACTGGAGAGATGCCTCAGCGGATATGAACACCTGAGCAGTTAGAAATGGGTCTGAGATTCCAAGAAAATGACAGCCCAATCCAATATCCCAGCAAACAGAATATTTAACTTCTTGTACTGGTCAAGTAAGCAGAAAAGTACACCCGTTTAATTTCTACAGCAAGAGGGTCGTCTGCTTCATTTTGAGCAGTCAGAACTAATAAGCAAACTAGCTGAGAACAAAGGTCAGCATTGTTAGGAGTCTGTCCTAGCCCCTGAAGCCACAGCTGGCCAATGACAATTAGCCTGGCCTGCCCTGAGTTCTGACATAAAGCTCCATTTATGAAGAATTCCCACCATCAACCCCCCCCTTTTCATCTTTTTCCCCCCACCCTACCAGAGGGTGCTCCTCAACCTCTGTCAGTCCCCACCCCCATCTATCTCTTCTCCCTCTCTCCATAATAAAGTCTCTCTGCGTGGGCCCAGTCTAAGTGTTTCTCACGACGCCTTCACTGCCACAGCATGGGGCATGCCTTCCCATATATATATGTACCTATATACGTATATATATGGTGAGTTAATATAACAAGCATGTATTTTGACTTCAAGAAGTATTGGCCCTAGAGGAATTCTGATTTCTGCCAAGTGACTTTATTACCATTTCTTAAAATGAAAGTTTTGTCTTGCTTAATTCTTTGACAGAAAAGAGTACACTTTATTTGTATTTCTCACATAGCTCTTGATGTGGATTCTGGTTGTCTCCTAGCACTCACAATGAGTGCTGGACCATCCAATTTCCTTTTCCGGTCTCCACAGGTAATTTGTGCAGACAAACTATATCAGTACATTTCAAATCGATTGGATCTTTGCCCTTGTGAGTCATCCTGTAGGTTAATAGGCTAGTAGGTTATCTAAAAGCCAGTTTGCTCTGGGATATCTCTTCTCCCTGGTTTGCCCTTTTGGGTGCTCTGCACCCTGTCCTCTACATGACATCTTAAACCAAGTACAGGAAACTGAACACTCAGGATTCCCTGAGCATGCTGAATGTTCCCAAATGTCCTGTGCTAGGCATTATTATCCTGACTGAATCATAGATTTCCCCTACCTCTGTATGAAAGGTCGGACACAAGAGGTGCCTCCAATGACCTCCACCATGTTTTCTTCCTCCTCATGGTCTAATTTTGCCCATGTGTTTGAAGCCTCTGGACCCTAGAAAACACTCTTAAGGAGACATCTAATTCCCAGTGTCTTATTACTGCATCCTGTCATCTGTAAGAAGTCACGAGTCAGCACCAACTCAGCCTCCATTCCCCCACTTTTCTCAGCATATCAGAGGCTAACTCAATATCTAGTGTCCACATGTACTTTCTTCTCTCTTATGGGACATGTTCTTCCTGTGAAGACAGCTGAGCCTCTGCTGCAAGTCTTATAGTCCACAGAAAAGGGCTATTGACTGACATCAGAGTGTGCTTATGACCTTGTTCCAAATGTGCTGTTTCCCAGGACATTGTCAGTGTTTTCATCATTATCTCTATACTCACATGGTAGATTCTCTCTTCAGGGAGGCATGCCATATGGGACCAAGTGAGGAACATGGGCCACTTAGGGTTCCCAAGGATGCTCCACTCTTAGGTAGCTTGGCTTTGCTTGTCTATCACCCATTGCTCGGAGCATGTAATCACAGCTACAGTAGGTGGCACACCATTCCACACCATTGGGAAAGGTAGCCATAATAGAATTGCCCCTGGAGAGACTCTGGTCTCAGAGATCAGCCCCAGCCATGTGTCCTAACACCCATTTCAGGAGCCATATGACCAACTCCCCCATTATCCTTGAGTCTGCCAAGACCCTTTAGAGGTGCCAGTTGTGATGTGAAACTTTTCTTGGAGCAATTTCATATTTACCCAAATAGGACACCAACATCATACCAAAGAAAAACGACTGTCCAAAGTGAATGGGAGAGCTTTGCTGAGGTTGCTGATGGAAGAATAGTGAGGGGTTACTTCCAGGACCACATCTTTGGAAAGCTAGCCTGGGCATGGCTCAGGAGAGCTGCACTCCTGGGGCTCCATGAAGAACCTGCAGACTGCTTAGCCAGTTATAGAGGCTCCTCTCCTCAGCAATTGCACCTGCTAATGTAGCCTTGGGCAAAGACAGCCTTGTGGCTCTTCTGTTCAGGGCTTTGACTTCCAGAGTTTTTTGAGCTGCCCTGTCACTCTAGGGGGAAGCAGCTGCATGACATCCTGTGGTGACAGAGCTCCTCAGGCTGTGCACGTATAAAAGACTAATGTTTCTTCACAAATCTGGCTTCTAGACATAGCTCAAGCTTAAGATACTGTTAGGTCCTCCATTCCTCCATGTTCCTAGAGGGTCTGGTCTTTACTTCCAAGATGGTGCACTGTTGCTGTGTCCCTACATAGTATAAGACTTCTTCCAACATGGAAAACAAACAGAAGACCAGGAAAGGGGCCTTGCTGACTTCTTCCTTTCATAATCTCAGCTGTGAGGACAAAAGTTGCATGGCCTAACCTCCTCCTAACGGCAGCACACCCTCTTGATACATTTGCACTGTATCAATATTAAACATCAATTTGGGAAGGAACATGAGAACACAAACCACAGGGGGTCTCTAAGGGTGATGTGGCTAATTTTGTGAACTATGGTGAATACAGATATTTAGATATCTGTGAGGGGTAAGACAGGAATAGATATTTGGGGGCTGGAGAGAGGCTCAATGGCTAAGAGCACTGGATGCACTTGGAGAGGTCTGGAGCTCAGTTCTCAACACACATATCAGCACACAACTGCCTGTAATTCCAGTTCCAGAGGATGTGATGCCCTCTTCTGGTCTCCACGGATACTGCACAAACATGGAACACATAAAGACATGCAGACACATAAAAAGAAAATAATCCAGTCTTAGTATCTGGATCCTGACAAACCTCTGAAAGTCCTTGGAGAGGCACAGAATGTCTTTGATTACTCCTATTTCCCCTTAAGCAAGCCTGAGTTCAATGTCACACAGATGAGGGGGCTGGTTGTCATAACTAATCATGTAATGAGGAAGCTGGGACTTTTGGCTCTGTTCTTTGAGTGCTCAACCTTAAGGGGAATAAATACAAGACTGGGACTAAGATTTAATTATGCCCATGTAACTGGCCTCCTAAAGACTTCTAATGGTAAGATGTGGTGAGCAGATTCACAAGCCTGAAGTGTTGTTCACTCCAACTCTATGGAGACAAAGAGTCATCATCTTTTGTCTAAGACAGGAGATCAGATCGCTTTGAGTAAAGAGGCAGTACTTCCAGTTTGAGGGGGTCATATATTCTTACAACAGCTGGTGCATTGGCAAAAGCAGCCATAGCAAACATGCAAACAAATGAGTGCAACTGCCCTGATGTGGGAATGTCTTTCTATATGCTGTGAATATCATTCTTCAAATAAAGGAACTGTTTTGGCCTGTGGCAAGCACTGCAGTGGGGGGCGGGGGAGAGTCAGAGAGATCTATCCAGCTGCCAAAGAATCAAAATGTAGCAGAACAGGTGAACCATGTGCCACACTGCCAAACAGATTAATAGAAATGGGCTGAACTCACATGAAAGAGCTAGCTAGCAATGTGCCAGACACATAGGCCAAACAGAATGAAATTAATATAAGTGTCTGTGTCATTTTTTGGGGGGGCAAAGCAGCATGGGTGGCTAGGCGCTCTGGAACCATAGGTCTGTAAGTCTGGACCACCAGCCGGTGGGGGTCAGAAACCTTGTTCTACACTGGCCCAATAAAAATTTATTTTTGGAAACAAGTAGAGCATGATTGCTTATCTCTGGTCTATGATAGCTTTAAAGGAAGGTCCTGCTACTTGTCACTCTGTTTCTTAAAACAGCAGAGCAGAGTCTGGCTGGGCACTAGTACCAATCCATTTCAACAACTACGACATGCCCTTAGCCTATGAGAAAAAAGTCCTCATTAGTTCCAAATTCCTGAAATACAAGTCCAATAAATAATTTTAAGCACAGCAATTCAAAGATTATTTTATTCTCAAAGCAGATTCATTAGCCAATTTCAAATGAAATATGTAAGTTAGCTAATTACAGGTTCAGAAATGATTACAAGAGACCATAACTATAAAAACCAATATCAACCTTTAAAAATCAACAATTTAAATAACCATGAAGTATTAAACTGCATATTTGTAGCTTAAAAAAATCAGCAAATGTGTTACGTTGAAATGGGGACTACCCACTACAGGATACTATATTCTTTATCTTGCTATGATAGGTTCCTTTCTTTGAAATCACTTACTGGCTTTTAGTATAAACTATAATGACTGAGTGAAAATATATTATCAGTAAATGCAATGTTTATGTTTTACTTTCTGCAAATTTAGTAAAAATATGGAAAAGTGATTTCTTAAAGCCAATAACAATCACTTCAAATTTTAACAGAATAACAATCATACTTCAAAATTTTCTAGTCTATACCACACCCCTCCCCACAAGGCTCACAGGACATGGGGGAAGAAGGGGTGGAAAGACTAAGAGTCCAGGAAGACTGGATGAACTGAAATCTTCTGGATGACAGGGCCCTGCAGCAGTGAACCGCAGCAGCTGAGGCCGCCTCCACAAGATAAACCAATGATTCCCAGCATGGAGTGGGCGGGGTGCACAAGCTCCAGCCCTAGTTGAAGAGCTATTGATAGTTAAAGACTTCTGGGGAGAGAGCCAGTTTTCTTTAGGGGTGTGGTCCAGAGTAGATAAACCATGCTCTGGTGGATGGCCCCATACCCACGAGCTTATGGGCAGTACAACAGACTGCTCTGTGGGTTATTTAAAACATAAGAACATGAAGTTAGGGGAGGGGTGGACCTGGGAACAGTTAGGGAAAGACTATAATGAAAATACATTTCATGCATGTACAAAATTCTTAAAGAATTAATACAAATCATACCATTGAAAAATAACCTACTCTCAATCCTAAAGACTGAAAGAAGCATTTCTTCAGTTTAAATCAAAAGGCCATTTTGGTTCCTAGTAGGCAGATCTAGTGAATAAGAGATACCATTACAGAGCTGCATGGCACTTTCACGGCCAGGCTCGTCACTGTATAAGAAAGACTTCTAAGATGTTATCAAAGAACACACTTTAAGATCATGGTTTTATTTAGCTCATATGAGGAAAATTCTGCTGGGTATCTCAAAGATTCACAATTAGTGCAAAAAGGAGAAAATGCCAAAGTCATTCTTTCCAGCATTAACAGAATTCATGTGGCTGGGAAACTGTATAGTTTTCTACTTTGCTTTCTGAAGGCTAGCACATATAAAAATAGATTGACATTAGGTTTACATCACATATATTATGTTTTATTTTAACTGCAAAAATATTTTAGCCACATTTAAGGGAAAAATAAACTTACTGAGACTATAAACTGCCTATTTCTAGAAGCCAGATGTAAGAATACTGATTATTTTCTTGTAAGTGGATGCATGCCCCAAACTTCCGACAGTCTTTTGTAGGAATGAATACACAGAAGAAGACACTGTTCCTTGTGTGGAGAACCCACATTCCTCCATCTGGTAAGGCTTTGGTGTAGGTCACTTCCAGAGGCCTGTTATTTATCTTTCTTCTTTGCTCCTTTCTTCTCTTCTTCCTCCTCCTCCTCTTCCTCTGTCTGCTTTCCCATGCCTCTCCTCACATCTGTGCCTGCTGCTCCTCCTTGGCCTTCCTTCTGAGAACTGTTGATGATCTGATAGTCCTCAAGGAGAGTGTGTCCCGTCTGCTTCGCGGTTTTCTTCACCATGGCTTTGATGCCGATGTTGTCAATATTGTAGGCAGTGAGGCCCACATTGATAGCGGAGTCCACTGCATGGTGCGTAGCTTCTCCTGCATTGTGCCCGTACCTAAAGAGAGAAAAGAAGGAAGGAAGGAAGGAAGGAAGGAAGGAAGGAAGGATGGAAGGAATGAAGGAAAGAAGAAAGGAAGGAAGAGTTTAATAATGACATTCACAGTATTCCTGAAAACATTCTGAAGTCAGCAGTGATTGAATTCTCTGACTTCTGTACCATTATTGAAAGCAAAACTGAAGCTTAGGTTTCAATTTAGTTAATAAGTAAAGACATGGGAGAGAATAAAAACCATAGTTACAAAGTTGCATCTCCACTTTTAGCAAAAAAAAAAAGTGTGCGTGTGAAGATTAAAAGATGAGTTATCATAGTAATAAAAATGGTAGAAAAACTCCTAAATGTAAATTAAAACTACCACTTCACTTCTTGAAGTAACAAATGTAGATGCTCCTTAACACATAGCATCTACAGGACACAAAACCTCTAGCATCACAAATGCCCCCAAACCGTCAGCATCTATCTACAGAACACAAATGCTCCTGAACCCACAAGTGTTTGATTTGCATTAAAGAAGAGATTCTATGACATTCTCCTGGTACTCCACTCTACTGCCAGCTCACTGGTCATCTTGCTGTTTTTAAAACCCACAAAATACCCAGAAGCCCTGGACCTCTGCTCTGTCTGGTCTTTGTCCAAACATGTCACAGCTCAATGCCTCATCTGCCTTGAGCAGTACTACTCACTACTACCTTCTTAGAGTTAACCTGTTTAGATGGCCTTGCCCAATGCACCCCACTTCCTGTCAACCAATTCTACCTTGACTGCCCTTTCTTCCTCTATAAACCATTATTTTCTATACACCATAGAATGTATTAATGACAACTGTTTATATCTTTGTCTAAATCACTAAAATATAAACCCACTGCAGAGGGAAAGCTTTGCTTTGTTCACAGATGTACCCTATGCTTCTGAGTGTCTGGCCAGTAAGTGCCTAATGAATGAATGATATAATCACTTGAGGAATTATGTCTCTCCTCTCTTTCTTCACGCTCCTCCTCCCCAGCTCTCTTTCCTGCATGGCCCAGGCTCACTGCAAGCTCAAACCTCTAGCCTCTGCTTTCACTTGTTGAGATTACATGCAGGTAAAGCCATGTCTCAGACTCTGCACCCTGCGTGGTGCGGGTCACTGTTCAGACAACCGCACACCCATGTTTATCACAGCTTTTTGCAGTAGTCAAGTGACAGAATCACCTAGGCGACCATTACTGGATAAATGGAGAAAGAAAACTGAATAGATAAAGAACACTAATGAGCTATAAACACAATCCAGCTTAATTCAGCAACAAGAAAGTAAAATGTTCTTGTTAGAAGGGAAGTGAGGAGAACCATGTTCAGTGAGAAGCCAGTCTTACAGTCCAGTGCTGAATTGCTTCTATTTCACATGGAATCTGAGGTGAGTGAAGAATATGAAACTAAAAAGTAAGAATCTATCAGGGATATGGAAGAAGAAGAGGGGGACAGGAAGGGCAATCAATATAGGGTATACTACGTGCGTGCATGGAAATGTCATAATGAATTTACTGCTGTGCACAATGAATATACAGCAATGAAAAATGCATAGTAGAATATATGAGAAATTATAAAAGTCTACAAAAGTACTTAACATGAACAATGATAGTATTTAATACCACATCCCCGAGAAAGTAAATCTGAACTATACAAGGATATCACAAAACCCTTCCCCACTGCTTATTTTACCTGTACCCTGCCCTGATCAAAGGCTTTTAAAGCTTTGCTGATCCACAAGGGCCTGCCTAGACAACAGCCAAAGTCAAGGTTCAAATTCCCTACAAAGGAAATCTCACGGAAAGAGATGTGACCTCTGGACTTATTACATTTATTCATTTATCTGTGCGTATACCGTGGTGTGTGAGGAAGTCAGGAGTTAGTTCTCTTCTTCCATCATGCAGCATCAAGCTCAGGTGGGCCAGGCCTGACACTGAGGGCCAGCCCTGAACATTTTATACAAAAACTGATCTGCCTTTTGCTTTAAGGAATCTACTGCCAGCCTGCCCGACCAGAATAGGCTTGAACCCCCTTAGCTTTTCCAACCCAATGCTGTAAGTCCACAGTCATCTTACTGTGGCTCTGATGGCCCCCTCAATCTTTCCTCAGCATAGAATTAGTAATTCTAATCCATAGAACCCACAGTCAGCCAGTTCCTAACTCAGAACCATCCTGGAATGGGGGTTTTGTTGTTAGGGACATGACAGAAAAACTTCCTATACCTGCTTTCTGGAACCTCTCAGCATTTCAAAGGATTGGCTGCCCTGTAGAAGAGACACTGCAGCCAAGGAAACTCTCTGAAGATCCACCCCCCTCAGCCCATGATTCAATGAAAGGATCAAGTGTGAGCTTCAGCATGGCAAAGTGACAATAATAACCAGTAAATCTTTAAAGCCAAGTCTGGGGGGATACAAGGTCAGCAGAACACATCCTGGAGGACACTTTCCAGCACTGTGGGGGACACATAGAAATGATGCTAAGTTGAGCTGTGGTCCTGTTTTCAAGAACAGAACATTGTCCAGATATATAAATGCCCAACTCTGAATAGCTGGAACATTCCTGCTCAGGAATTTGATGCCTTTCATGGAACGTGGTATTTCTGTGTGCAATACACTTCTAAAAGCTACACTATCTCTGATGTGTTCAATGAGTGTCTCAGTCTCTTGACTGCTTGATCTTCAGGCTTTGACAAATGCTAAATGTGGAAAACTCACACAGAGCTGGGACAGGAAATGACATCAGATACTACTATGCAAGCAACTAGTCACAAGACCTTGGCCAACTATTTCCATCTTTGCATTTCAAGTGTGTGTGTGTGTGTGTGTGTGTGTGTGTGTGTGTGTGTGTGTGTGAAATCTCTTAGAAAATACTGATATACTGAGCCATACACCTTAAGTGGCTTTCACCTGCTGTGTTTATTTTTGAATATGTCCTCATTTATTGGTTTTAAGATTTCTTATACACAATTCTCCTAACAGACACCTATTCCTCTCTTCCTAGGTAATTATTCACTCAGCTCTTTACTGTATTTCAACTCAAAATGTACTACTCAAAATTCCTCCAAAGCATAGATCTGGGTAAGAACATAAAGCTTAGTTTTGATTTTTTTTTTCTTACGTTTTGGTAAATCAGAGCTTTAGTTACATTTTATGGACAAACACAACTGAAGGACAATAATATGACTGTGAAGATGTCCTAAGTCAGAGGGTCTAATATGTGGTTTGAGTCAGAATTGTCTAGATATGCCCAATGTGTTCACTGAAGTCTACAGAATTGGAACACTGCAGCAAGTCAAGATGTTAAGGATTAGTGCTTCAGCATGATATCTGTCACATCAGTCAAGCAATATGCAGTCATCAATACTATGCTCAGAAATAATGACCTGAAATATTTAAAGGAGAAATAAATCTTATTCACTTGTTTGTTGAAAAGAAGCAAGTTGTAGCTAGTATAGGAAGGTCATATAGGAGAAGCTAAGGAGTTTAAGTTTTTCATGAAAGCAATGAAGGAAAAAATAAGAAAAGGAATGGGATGGCCAAATGCATGTTTCCACACATCCCTCTGACTCTGAGTCCATTGGGAATACAAAAAAGGAAACAAGCTGTATGTGAGACGAGAAGGGAAGGGTCTGTGTGATGGTGGGAGCACACAAGAGTGGGGTGAGGATGTGGTGCCCTACAGTCTACAAAGGCATGGAACTGGGCCTGGAGAGGAGGACAAAGAATAGACTGGTGCAGAGGTAGAAATTACACCCACTGGCATAGACAGTTTTATATCAACTTGACATAGAGTCATCTGAGAAAGAGGATTCAATTAAGAAAAAGTCCCTATAAAATGAAGCTGTAAGAAAGCCTGTAGGACATTTTCTTAATTAGTGATTGATGGGGGAGGGCCCAGACCATTCTGGGTGGGGACATCTCAGGGCTGGTGGTCCTGAGTCATCTTGGGGCTCATGGTAAGAAAGTGGGCTGACCAAGCCACAAGGAGCAAGCCAATAAACAACACCTCTCCATGGTCTCCGCATCAGCTCCTGCCTCCAGGTTCCTGCCCTGTTTGAGATCCTATTCTGACTTCCTTCAATCATGAACAGTAATAGGAAGTGTAAGACAAATAAACCCCCTTTCTCTGCAATTTGCTTTTGATCATAGTGCCTCATCACAACAATTGATATCCTATGAGAATGACATTATCCAAGAAACAAGGAGTCTGAATGATAGTAAAACTCTAGAAAGAACTGATCTGTAATGAACACAGCTAGAAGATAACAAGCCTTGGGGATGAGTGAGATGACATTACTGTTGGGTGACTGCTAAGCTATAGGTCTTAATTAAGTATTAAGTGCTGCAGTAAAAGCAATGAGGATAGGTATGCAAATAGATTTTACCTACAAAAAATTGCTGAGAAAATGAAACTAACTTAATCATGGGTTGAAATCAACAAAGTGAGGGGCTGGAGAGATGGCTCAGCGGTTAAGAGCACCGTCTGCTCTTCCAGAGGACCCGGGTTCGATTCCCAGCACCCACATGGCAGCTAACAACTGTCTGTAGTTCCAGTTCCAGGGGAATTTGAAACACTCAAGCCAATGTACATAAAATAAAAAAAAAAAAAGTTTAATTTAAAAAAAAAAAAAGAAATCAACAAAGTGAAATTAAACAGCATAAAGAAAAGGTCATATTTATGCATAAAACAGTGATCTCTAAGCTGTTGCTGGCTCAACTGATAAGTTTTGTTAAAGATATTTTCTATTCCTGGGCCCTACAGGTGCAAATCTGGAATACTGGGGCCAAATCCTTAATCTCCCACAGCCCCTTCCTTCTTCCCAAGATCCTAACTGAATAAATTTAAACCACTGTTACGAAAAATCCCCCTTACAGTCACAAGTTCAATGCTGGGAAACTCTGCTTTACTTATTCATACCATGTATCTTTGGAGAAAAGAATAAAATAATAATACACAGCATCACAGGAACGATTCACTAAGGACCACTGTTAATACCATGGGTTTGAATAAAAATGGGCCCCAGGCTCACAGGGAGCAGCACTATTGGGAGGTATGCTCTTGTGGAGGGAAGTGCGTCACTGAGAATGGCTTTGGGGTTTCAGAAGCCCAAGCCAGGCCCAGTGTCTCTTCCTGCTGCTCCCGATGTCTACCTCTCAGCCCCTTCTCCAGAACCCTGCCTGCCTGCGTGCTGCCTTGCTTCTCTTCTGAAGATAATGGACTAGCATGTCGCCATGTTTCCTGACATGATGATAATGAACTAAACCTCTGAAACTGTAAGCTGCCACCCCAATGAAATGTTTTCCTTTATAAGAGTTGTCGTGGTCATGGTGTTTCTTCACAGCAACAGAATCCTAAGTGAGACAAGTACACCTTGTTCATCACACCAGTCTCCTCACTAATGATCCACACACTTTGGGAGAAAATTTAACAAGCACCTTCACTTTCCAATAACTGTGCTAAGAAATGGTAAACATAATTTACTCTGTATTTCAGCTTATAACCTAAGCTGAAAGCAATCTAAATAATGGTAAACTGATCCATCAGAAGTCAGTCCAGAGCACAGGCCCACCACATGCGGAGCGGGCTCAGCACTTTTCCCCGGGTGTAAACCGGGTGGGGGCCTGATGACATACTGGGTCTATACCACAGCTCCACCAATTCACTAGTAATGTAAACTCCAACAAGCTCCTTAACTTTTAGTGTTTTGGTTTTCTTCCACAGTTTCCTTATAAAAATCTGACAGGAACGCTAAAACTAAATAATACATATGAGAAACCCTAAACACAGTCTAGATACATTAAATATGAACACAAACAGTACCACTAGTAATATTACATTTTTGCAAGTGCATATTGTATGCGTGTTTGCATGTACATGCATGTGGAGGCCTGAAGCTGACCTGTTCCTTAATCACTCTCCACTTTATCAGTTGAGGCAGGATTTCTCACTGAACCCAGAGATCTCTAATTCCATCTTGCTGAACTACTTGTCCTGGGAATCCATCTCTGCAGCTCCCCTTACAAGCCCGCTTGGCATTATGTTTGTTCAGGGATCTGAAGTCCTGTTCTCAGTCTTGTAAGGCAAGAACTTTACCCACTGAGCCATCTCTATAACTCTACTGCTCCTTTTTTTTTTCTTCATAAATAGTAAGATCCAAACTAATCTGAGGCTAAACAAACAACTCAGGTCCCACTAGATTTAGTTTTTAGACCCCAATTTCTCTTATTTAGACAAAGGGAAGAAAGAGAACATGACCAAAGAGAACATGACGATATATTCCATGCATGTGTAAACCGTCACACAGAAACCCAGTTTTGTACAGTATACACTGAAACACTAAAATCAAAAGAAGACACCCAAAAGCCAGCATTTAAACTCTGTTCTTTAAGAACACTGCCAAAGTATTTCTCAAGGGTGTTTAGAACCAGGTATGTCCTGCCGCCTTTTATTTTTAGTCTTGGTATAGCTTGTCGGTGATACAGTTGACTTGTTCCTCTCACTGACTCCATACGCTCACTCCACAACTGCTGACCATAACAAAACCTGATGGCTGACCCCGGGTCCTGCTGACTTCCCCTTTCAGTTTCTCTAAAGCAGCCAGCTGACTCCCACCCTCACCCCGACGCCAAAGGCCCAAGGATCTTAAGAAGGTCACAGCCTCTTGCTTTGCCTCCTTGGAATGCCTGGCCTCCTGGTGCCCACTCTCTGGCTGAGGCCCCTGCACTCTGTGCCTGCCCTCCTGATTCCTGCCCTCTGGCTGAGGACTCTGCTGCCTGTAGATGGTATGGGGTCTGGAGTGAAAGGCTTTTGACTTTCTGGGCTTCACTGTGCTGTCCCCATTGTATCTCATCAGCACAAAAGCACTCAGTCAAAAAACGGGACCCAGATCTGGGGAGCTTCCTGTGACAAAGACATTTGGCTGTGAGTTGGACACAGGCTTTATAGGTCATCTACAAAGGGGTAAGTGAGTACCAACAGCTACCAGCAATGTACACTGAAGCCCTCTCTCTCCAGAGATCACAAAGCCAAAGTAGAAAGAAATCATAGCACCAACTCCCAGACAAGCTGTACCAGTCCGTTTTGGTCCTGTCTACTTAATGTATGAAACAGATGATGTCTCTCTGGTCCAAAAGAAATGTGCAGTGGTATTCATAACTTAGTAGTCATGGTGAACTAGTGAACTAATGCTAATACTGACATCCAATCCAATCAAGTCTTTACTTTACTCCTTCAAGCAAACACTGTCATCAAAATCATGTAGTCAAAAATTAAACATATTCTTTGCATTAATAAACATTTACAATAATTTGTAGCATAAACCAAAGCCACGGGACTTCAATCATTATACTAACATTTTTCCCTATTTAGGAAATAGTGAGTGAAAAAATGGCTCATCAGAAATTTAACAAAAAGTCAGTACATAAACCTTAACCATCTTGGATTGAACTGATACAGGAGAATTATTTATTCTCTAAAATGAAGCTGCACTTACTTGTATCTGACAGTCTGCACGGTTTCTGCAGACACATTGTTGACGATGCATTTAGCCGCACACTCCAACCCCTGCCAGACGGTTGAGAATCCTGTAAACATATTTAAAAGTCAGTCTCACTAAGGCACAGCCTGCCTGAGTTTCTCAGGTAGCTCAGTGCCCTCCCAGAAACACAACAAAAATAGAAGAACAAAATAAACCAGGGCCTTTGTTACCTTGAACACTACTCGCCGCCACAACCATGGCACCATCCAGAGTGGATTTCCCGTCTTTGTCTCTCTTGAGAGATTCTGGGACCAGTTTGCTTCCATGCTTCTTGACATGTGGAGCGAGCTCTTTGCCAACACAATTTGCTACTGAGCAGACGCCATCAACTAACCAATCATAGAGAAATGACTCAGAGAAATGGTTCTCTTGATTTTACCCCCGGCATCAAGCAAAGCTCTCAAACAGCCATCTACAGTTGCTTTTCTGAATGATTTTCACTGTGTCTGTCAGCTGTGTTTGTTGTGTCTATGGAAACCCTGGCCCTTGGACACACTTCTGTTACAAATAAAACCATTCACTTTCATTTTTCTGACTCAGAGAAGACTTGGTGTCCAAAAAGATAACCGTACTGAATTTAATGGATATCCACTGGTGACTGATCTGACTCTCTATCAAATCTTGGGGCTGTGATTGTGAAGTGTCACCTGGGGTGACAGACACAGAAGTACTGCATTGCTGGGCTGCAGGCTTAACTGTGGGGGAGGGGAGCTGCTTCGTTCGGGCTCTTTCCTTGTAGGACTGTGTAAGCACAGCCTAGTGTGGAGCAATGACGTGTTTCTCAACTAGCCTAGAGGAAACACCAGAACTTACCCAGGAACTGGCTGACTTTTGCTGCTCCTCCAGTGGCCTGCTTTGCTATGTAGAGTCCCCTGGTGACCGCTGGACTCACTTCCACCGGTTTCTCCTCTGGTTGAATACGCTCTCGGAGTTTAGAAGCACCTTTTTGGATTGCTTTGCCAGTAAATTCAGCACCTTTCACTAAACCCCAGCTCACCCAGGAAGCACCTTTTACAAGGAAATTTAAAATTGCAAACATTAGGGCTAGTTATACATTTAAATCCTTTAATAACATGAGCAGAAACCATGAGCATGCCAACTGCATACCTACAGCTTCTCCTGGGAAAAAAAAATTCTCTATTAAAAAAAAAGATTTATTTTTATTTTATGTGTGTGAGTGTTTGCATGAATGTATGTGCACCACATGCATGCAGTACCCAAAGAGGCCAAAAGAGGGTAGAAAACTCCCTGGAACTGAAGTTACAGGTGGTTGTGAGCCACCATGGTGATGCTGGGAACTAAACCCATGTCCTCTGCAAAGTGGCCAGTGCTTTTAACCACTGAGCCATCTGTGTGGCCAGAATAAGGTCCTTTCTAACCAAGCTTTGTACTTAGGTGACACATCGTTGTGGACCAAAATCCTGCATTACTCTGTATCACAATGTGCAGGAATCTGCTACTGATCACACTTTTCTATTATCAGATCCTGACGCTGAATTCTGAATTGGGGTCATTAAGGCAGCTCTGGCAAGAGGAATGAGGCACTCTTGTCCTTTCTACCTTAGCTTAAGCAGCACTTTCCCTTGTAAAATCCTGGGAAAGACACTCATGCCAGACACCAAAGAACCTGGTTTGTGAAGACTATTGCTTCCTTTAAAGTCAAGCATTAGTTGGGCCGGGAATCCTGTTCTCTCCACCTCTGCTCAGCTCCAGGGAACTTGGTACCTTCCAGTATGCCGCACCTAACGACAACAGCAGGAACACACTGAAAGATACTGGGGCAGCCAGGACCACAGCCTTCTGGGGCACAGGCCACCCTTCGCTTTACTAACGCTCCCACAGCCTGAGCTAGTAAAGTTGCTGCCACACAGACATCAAGATGTCAGAGCCTGTGTAGGAGGGAAGAGAGGTCTTCATCCAGAGGGTGATGCAGACAAGAAGCCGGAGGGCTATGGAGAAGCAGGAGGGCACTGCCTCCTCTTTAGGACTTGAAGTTTAGTCTTCTTCACAACCAGCTCCAAAACAAAAAGCCCTTAAACACCAAGGCTACTCTCTCCAGGGCTGCGGCAGTAAACTCCACATCACACAAAAATCACAGCTATGTATTCAAAGTATCAACAATTCCAAGTAGGTTGTAGTAACTAACTAGAAAACATTCTTTTCCTTATCTCACTCCACCCCCTCTCTACCTCATACCCAGAGTCCACACCGGAAGCAGTGCTGGCAGAAGATCAGCTCCTGCCTGGTGAGGAGAGTTCCAGAAGAACACAGCCTGAGGGTGTCCATCCTAAAACACTGAGAGGGCCTCCAGCACTTCATTAATGCTGCTCTTCTAAAAGACCTGAATTTGGTTCTAGCACTCATGCGGCAGCTTAAAGCCATCTCTAAATCCACCTCCAGGAGATCTGATGCCTTCTTGTTGCTTCCAATGCACACACACACACACACACACACACACACACACACACACACACATATAAATAAAAATAAATCTTTTTTTAAAAGTGTGTCTAGACTTCCTGACTTAAAGGCTGAAAAGTTTGAAAAAATAATTTTTAAGCTGAATTTGAAGAACCAAGACTGAAAAATCACAAAATAAAAAGCATTAGAACAAATGAGTCTATAATTAGGATTATATGAACCCATAAGAAACACAAAAAATATTACTTTGTGACTACGAAAAATAAATAAAAGAAATGAGATACATGAAAAGTCATTGCTCTAAGGGAAGCGAGACCTGGATACTCAAGGCTTTATCACCAAGCAAGAACATGATACAGACAAACACAGTGAATCCAGAAACACCATAGCCAATGATAACCATGGTGTCTCATGGCAGCTCCTTAGATTTTTGATGCACATGTGTGGTGATAAATAGCAATTATTTCCAGTCATGGCTGTATGGTTTGCCCTCAGTAATGCTGACATGACAGTCAGAAAAAAATGAATGCTTGCTGAGGGATAAAAGGGTAGTGGTAACTGACTTATCTAGATCAAATCTGACCTCTATTTCTGGGCTATTCTTTACTTTTCCTGATAGAAGGCAATCAAGAAATCCTAAATCATGGCTTCCTTGCCTGGCTGAAGGGGCTGAAACCCGAGAGAAACACATCTGATGTCCTGACACATTTTCAACTATTTTATCATAGGAAATAATTTTATGACACTGATGTTTCTATATTTGAGCTTTGATATTCAATATCTAGATGGGGGAGGAGATAATAGTACATGAGTAGCTACTGAGTCCCTGGTCACATGTCATGTGTTTTCTCATGTTTAATGTGTCCCCCAAGCCTGTAAGTGGCCTATCTTAGCACCCTGTTCCCCTGATCTCCATCAAACTGTCGGTGTGAATGCATGACTCTCCTCTGTGCTGTTGGGAGGCACCAGGGATCTAACACATGGGACCTCAGCCCCTGATACTGCTGCTCCTTGGCCTCTCAGTCTCCTCCAGTCTGACATTCTCACAGGCTCAAAGCAAGGGAGGCACCCGCCCATGGACTGCCACCTCCTGGACCACGAGACAACCTTTTGTCTTTATAAAGGCAAGTGCCTCTGGTGTTCTGCTATACTGATGAAAGCTGCTGCAATCCTAAAGACGATGAGCAGTTTTTCACTCTGCTGGGAAGCATCATAGACTTTGAAGCTCCAACAAACACTGCAAAATTGTGGTTAACGAGCAGCAGAAATTCACTTCTTGTGACCTGAGACTGGAAAATCCAAGATTGGGGGGCTAGGGAGGCATCCCTGAGGACACTGGAAGCGAGGCAGCCTCCCGGCCCCTTTAATAAAGAACCAATCCCATTCACAAAGGCTCCTTCCTCACAACCCAGTCTCTGCTCAAGGTCTTCACCTTCTATTCTGAGACTTTGGGGGTTGGCACTTTAACATGGGGATCTTAGAGGACACGAACCCCAGAACATGGCACTGGGGAGGGGGAGAAAGGATAAGAACTCAAGAGACAGGACCATGATTTAGGCTCACATCTCTTTGACAGCTGAGGGAACGCTGCAAGAACTCACACTTACACAGCAATGTGCGACCTTCTACCTGTCAGTATTTCTTACCAGCTAATTAACACATATAATCCATAAGCAACAGTTTCACTGGTTCAAGGTCTGACACTATAGGGTTGATGAACAGCTCTGTGGTACCTGACAGAATGTTGTGGGCCACTTTCTCGCTCCATTCAGGTAGTTCTTTTGATTTTTCTTCTGAACTTGGCTCACAGGGCACAATCTGACTCAAATTAACTTCTTCACTTGAGGTATCTTTAGTCTAGACAGTAAAAATGTTTCAAAATGTAAAGGTTAGTGAAGTACACAAGAAAGAAATGGAAAGCATCTTATAATAAACCGTCAACAAACACTAGCAGGGTTAGTGAAAACATCCACTTTGTCAATAAGAATGGGAAAACAAGAATTGCCACAACACTGGAAAGGATCTGGTCTTACACAGGCTACCACTGGGGAGCCCTAAGCAGAAATATAACTCTGACAGCAGCTACTAAGTCATACTCAAACCAGCCTCTCTCACTAGATTAGGGCCTTGTCACCTCACAACACTGCATGACTAAGGTACTGTCAAGTTAAAGACAAAATGATCAGCCAGTAAAAAAGGATGTATCTAAGGAACTGGTTCTGATATAAGAAAAAGTTTTAATTTGAAACGTGAATAGATCCATGATGACCTGCCATTCTACTTAAATGGAAACACCAGTACTTCACAGACACTGCAAAGATTTTGGTCAACACCCAAACTCAAAGTCAAGCTCACCCATTCTTAGGAGCAGGATAACCACAGATCTCAACGTGTTATAAAATAACTTGGAAAAATAAAGGTTTTCTGTGCCCAACAGATTATAAAGAACTTGGCTTTAAAATGTACAAATAAACAGAGGATTGTAAAATTTACACACACACACATATACAAAACCAACCAAAAACCAACCCACCCTCCCCCAACTGTTCTTTAAAGCTACCTGCCAGTAAAATAAAAAAATTTAAAAAAAAATCTGTATCACTAGGGCCAAAGTCTCAATATATAAAAACTTCTGTAGACTGAGAAGGAAAAGATTAATGACCTAATAGTAAAAATGAGTGGAGAGGAATAGATAGTATACAGATACCTAATATCATCCAAAACAAAATGAGTATAACTACAATATTCTAAAATACTGTTTCTTGACTATCCCTTTGCCAAGATATAAAAAACAAAACAGTCAGTGTCACACCTATTCCTTGCCCAAGATATGAGAAAACAAGTATGTAGTTCCCCTATCTACATGAGATTCATGGATGCCTAAAGTCATAGGCAGTGCTCAGTTTTGCAAATAATAGGACTAAGTTTTTCTGACCATATGATATATAATGTGTATAATAAAATTTAATTAAAAATTATCAACAAGGAATAGTAGGTAGAATAATTAAGACAATGTTTTAGATGGGCAAAAGTAGAATAATTTTTCTTCTTCTTCATGATTTCACAGACAATCCATTCTTTATTTACTATTTATTGGGGGGGGGGAATGCAAATCCAGGGCTCTTAGCCAATCAGCAGAGGGACCATTAAAAAAAAATGTGGTCCCTAGTATAAAAATGAAAACCTTATGAAAAATTGAAGCAAAGTCCATCCCAAACACAAGGTGTCACTTAAAGCAGTATGAGAACAAATGCCTGGTAACCCTGCTTGGGGCTGTGACCAGTTTGTGACATGTGGTGTATGGCCTCAGACTGGGGGCACTTCCCACTGCCTCTGTAACTTGCCTTTTTCCCACGCTTTCCTTTCTGGCGAGCATCCTTGCTGCCTTGGTCTATTGAAGAACCTGAAGAACCCGACTGCCTGACATCGGTGCCAGAAGCTTCCTTCCGTGGCTCCGAGGGGTGTCTTGCTCTCCCAGGGATTTGGAATTCATCTTCTCCTTCTGCTCTATTCCAGTTTGCCTGGAGCATAAGGGACGAGGCTTAGCTCAACGGCTTTTGTAGGACATTCCTCCAGGTATACCAGACCATGTGCTCATGACACGTATACTCAAATAGCAGTGTCTGACTGTATAGTAACTACTGTTGCTATGTTTTCCTGGTGTGTATGTGTGTGTCAGACACAGGACAGTCTTGGGTGTTGATTCTCACCTTTGACCCACTGTTGTTTGAGAGGGTCCTTTGGATGTTCTCGGCTAGGCATGCCTTGGATTCCTGGGGATCTTTCTGTCTCTGCTCCCCTAGCTGGACAGAGCTGTGCTGCTGTGCTGGAATTAGATGCCAGGGCTACTGTGTGCAGCTTTTGGCAGGTTCTGGGGTCCATGCTCCTGATCAGCCTTGCAGAATAGGTGCTCTGCCCTCTGAGCCACAACCCTAGACCTTGCTTTCTTCTATCTGAACTTCTGTTTTACTTCCTTACCAAACCTCAAAACTCTTGGCTTCTTTGGATTCTGCAATGTGCCTGCCAGTGAAGTTCAAGAGCAAAGGTATAAAAGACAATCATTAACAGCTGTTCATGTAAGTTACCTTTTAATTGATACTGCTGCTTTGGGATTTAATGTATGCAGTAATAAATCTGAAGAGATACAGCAAGATGAGAATGTGTTCAAAGGCAAAGAATGAACAAAGCTCGTGTATAACTGCACTGTACTGCTGGAAGGAGCCAAGTGTCTGCATTTAATGCCACAGGCATTGTGATGGTACACACTCTGCCAAATGAGGCAAATGCTTAAATGTAAAATTTGGAACCAGTACTTATAATTTACAACTGACATTTGACAACAGCACAGAAACTAAAAATAAAATAGAGCCAAAAATTAAAACTAAATAGAGCAGCATCCTGCAACCCTGGAGTCTACATAGTTTCCTTCCTACAGTCTGACTGACATCTAAGGTCATAGAAGTGATGGCAAAGGTGTTCTGCACAAGGCCTGTGAGCACCTACAGGTTGCTGCAGTGAGCATGGTGGTTATTCTTGTCAGCCTCACAGGATTTAAAACCACCATGGAATCCAATCTCTGGGCACACCTGTGAGGCATCATTGAACTATGTTAACTGAGGCAGGAAGACCCACTCTAAATGTAAGCAGCACCATCCCATGAGCTGGGGTCCTGACTGAATAAAAAGGGCAGAGGGGTCTGAACACCAGTGTTCATCTCTCTCTGCTTCCTGACTGTAGTAGATGCAACAGACCAGCTGCCTCTCGCTCCTGCTGCCTCACCCTCCTGTGACCAGGCACACTCTGGCCCCATGACAGGTGACACTCTCCATGTGTGGCCAAAGCAAGCCTTTCCCTCTTGTGTTGCTTCTGTCAGGTACTTTTGTTGCAGCAACAAGTATCTAATACAGCAAGTGAGCAGTGAAGCTGGGATGTGACCAGATCCTGTCCATGTCCCAACCTTCCTGTGGGCACAAGGCAGGGCCACACTCCACAGAGGTTCTGTGCTATGTTAACACTAATTAAGTTACTATGTGTATACACACACACACACACACACACACACACACACACACACACCCCTACACAACTATATCCTTATATTCTCCTGTTCATGCTCATGGCACCCTGACATTTAACACATTTTAACTGGTTAATAAGAGAATCCAAATACCTGATGACTTAAAAAAAATTACACTGCTATGCTCTCAACCAAATTTATCTGCAAGTAACTGTCAATACTCATAATTTAAAAAAAAAGAAAAGAAAAGAAAGAAACTTTACCGCACTTCTATAGCTCAGCTCCTTGGCCGACAGACATTCAGACAGGGCAAAGAGGCTAAGCAAGGTGGGTCTGCAGGCTGATTTTCATGATTCTCATATGAAGTATCCCCCAAGAGGCTCCAGCACGAAGGCTTAAGGCTTTGTCTGCAGTGGGTGGACCCTACCACTCACAGGGACTGGCTTGTTAGGGTGCTGACCTGAGTCAGTGGAGTAATGCACTTAAAGACATAACTGGACAAACTACGGAGACCTGGTAGAAACTAGAAGGTAGGCCTGAAGTGGAGGAAGGAGGCCTCTAGGGGATGTGCATTTCAAGGGTGAATCTGCCTCGCTTCCCACTTCATGACTGACATGTGATGAGCAGTACTCCTCTGCCATGCTCTCCTGTCATGTCTCTGCCTTGCCACAGACCTCAAAGTATGGCGCCAGCAACATGAACTAAACCTCCTGGAAGCATGAATTGAATAAATGTTTCCTACTCTGGGGACACAAACTAATGTGCACAAGGACCACGTTACTTTTATTTGGTCTTTAACTCATCATGAGAATAAAGAACATTGTGTCCACCAAAATCTCTCTTGAAATACCATTCATCCATCTAACATGTCCAATCTACTAAAGCAGAAGTATCTTTAGAATCAGCAGTGAGATAGGCAGCTTCACTGGGCAAGGCTACCTGAGAGCTGTCACATGAGAGCTTTCGTTCCCACCACTGCCCAGGGAGATGGACATTATCACTGACCCTGTGTAATAACAAGAGAACTATAGGCCAGTAACAGCTGAGGTTAACAGCTACCACACAGTGAATTTAACTCCAGAACTTACAATCTGAACAACTGATGGCACACAACTGTCATTTCTATATCATGAAGAAGTAGAAGGAGGAAGGGGGGAAGAGGAGGAGGAAGAGGAGAAGAAGAAGAAGAAGAAGAAGAAGAAGAAGAAGAAGAAGAAGAAGAAGAAGAAGAAGAAGAAGAAAGTCTCCCTGACACTTATTACAGGTCTTTGAAGGCAGTGGTGCTCATGTTAAAGTCAGTTTTATCAAGGAACCACTGTTACCTGGAGCCGAAGGTCAGACATCTGCCTCAACAAATCCTCAAACAGCTCTCTGTCATCTTCTGGGAGCTCGGATGACAGAACGACTCCCACAAAGCACCCTGCAGCTTGTAACATGGTGTCTGGAAACATGTAGGCTCCCGCAGTGCACTTCAGAACTGGTGACCTATCAGGAACTAGAGGGTACAACCAGTCACACACCTAGAAGAGCCAGAGAAAAACAGGCAATCAGCAAATGGATCTCCATGAAACTGTTACATGAAAAGTAAACATGTCAGCGTTGAATGCGTTTTGAGGTTTCATAGACACACACACCGTCAGCAACCCCAACTTAAATAAACCATCCTCTATCCTCATCTTCCTGCATCACAAACTACTGCAAAGGCCCCACGAACATGCTCTTACAGCTGGTGACCTCAAGTGCTCCTGTGTTTGACTAAAGATATGCTAGCTTCAGATAAAAAATGGTTAACATAAATTAAGGGCTGATTATTTTAATTAGATCCCTTTACAGCACTCAATTATTCTCTAGTACAGCATCTGATGATACCCATTTAATACTCACAGCATTCGACCAAACTGCCTAGTCCTTTTTATTGCTAACTGGTAAATAAAACTATAACACTGTATATATTAACAGGTAACCAGTAATGTTTGATGAAGTTAAATATATTATGTCCTCAGAAACTCATCATTTCTTTATAGTGAAAACTCAACTCTTTTCTCAATGCACAGTATTTATCCTACATCCTATATAAGCACAACTGGTCCCTCCTTCCTTAGTATCCACTGATTAACCCTTTCTTCTCACCCCATCTACTTCCCCCACATATCCTGGCTTCTAGTATAACCATCATCCCACACTCAGCCTCTAGAGGACGTGGTACTTGACTCTGTGTCTGGTTACTTTTATGGAACAGTTGCATTTGTGGTACATAGTATCCTACCATATACACTTACCACACTTTCGTTATCCATGTGAACAATTGGGTCATTTCCATTGTGAAAATGGTGGATCATAGTTATTTTGACAAAAACTGAGATACAGCCAGGTCACTTACGTTCTCAGCACTGAGAATCAGAAAGTGCAGCTTGCATCTAAGCATATACTTTGTGTCAAACACACAGAGGGATTACTTAGGTTTTGCTTTGCTAAATGCCCAGAGAACCTGATGTATCAGACACAGAGCAGTACATTGTATACTAGGGATTGTGACACAGAGCTGGGGAAGATCAGTTTGTCCCAACACTTGGACTTAAGCTCATATCTTGGCTATCCAAATCAGAATTTCTAAATGTGTTCCCTTCTTGTGTATTACACTCTCTGGCAACTGAAGTATAATTGCCCCAACCTCAGAATACCATCCACATGAAGAAACGTGAGGGATCCATCAATCTGCTGAAACAGAGGAAACTGAGACACATTGCCACATTCTGACCAGCAGAAGGTAGTGTGCAAAGACCACACCACTCACTCCTGGGAAGGGCCTGACAAACATTTTCTTTTCTTTCTTTTTTTTTTTTTTTTAAATAGATCTTCACTATCTCAAAAGCCATCAGTTTTTACCACAGTAGAATTCAGGTAGATTAGAACAAATCTAACTGTTATCTAAAGTATAAAGTGATAAAAGGAAACTCAGGAACCTTTAAAAAAATAGTAGTTACTTATTTAATATGTATTAGAAAATCTGCTTATTAAAATAACCTTACTCTCATGTCCCAAATCTATTAGTAATGAGTTTTAGAGCATAGGAAACTTTACCTAATTTCTAATAGATGCTGTTCTATTACCTGCTCGTTTTTTTGTTTTTTTTGTTTTTTTTTAGATAAACATATTCCATAGATACTCTCAGAACACTACAAATAGCTAATATGTGAAGGACAGCTGATTAGTTAAATGTGGGGTGCAATTCTACTTTTTATTTAGGACTCAAACACAAGGTGTGTAAAACATTAGCAGCCAAACTGGATCAAGCAGGATGAACTGCTGGTGGAGTCGCTGGGCCGGCAGGGAGGGCCATCTTTCTGATGCTCTCTTCCTGCACCTCCAGGTCCTGTGACTAGGCAACACTGTTGCCAGAGCAGCAGAAAGTCCTGGAGCACTTCCCTAACCTCAGTCACCAGCCTGCTCCATTTAATCCTAAAGCTTCCTCCTTAAGATAATCTTTCGACTGTGCCCCAAGAATCTGTTTTCCACATCTCTGATTAGTTTCCAACTGTTAAGTGACTTCCAAGTTGGCTTCCATAAGAACAAGGGCAAAGCAGCATTAGGACTGCAGACGGCCAGTGCAGAGCCTAAATTTCCTTATCTGACTCTGGGCACAGGCAATGGCTTTGTTTAGACAGTGATCTATCTCTCTTTAACAGAAACCCATTGAACATACACTTTGCTCCAGTTTTCAAGAGCTCATCTCCTGGCACCTACATGCAACCTTTTCACAGCAAAGCCCCGGCATGCAGACTGTACCCAAGCAGACCCACTTAGCCCACAGCAATGCCCGACACACATTCTGCTTCACATTACTCTGTATTATTAGTCTTTCCTCCTGGACCGATTGAATTCTGGTCAGCATCTCTGCGGTTCAGCCCTCTAGGCCAGGGCTTCAGAGCCTCTGCTGACTGCCGTTTAGGGATACAGCATTTTCCTCCTGATGGGCTGTATCGGTCATTGAGACGTTTCTCTAGCTGTTCTAATATACCAGGTTCTAATACACCCTTCAAGCAGTAATGAAAACACTTTCAGACACTGTCAAAAATGATCATGATCGCTCAAGGGGCAAAACTGTCCCTGGCTGAGTGGTTCTAGGCCAGTTCAAACCCCAAGGTGGGTTTTGATAACATTTGTGGATATTCACAGGTACATCTTCTCATGATTCACATAAATTTCCTTCTTCATATAAAAAATAGATCAATCACAAATAAAATCAAAACCAGATTTTTCTAACATTAAAAACAAAAGAAATCCCAGCAAACACAAACATGGATTATTCAGAACTCAGTAGAATTGTTTTTCTTCCGCTCTTATCCTGGTTGTGTTACAAATATCAACAAATGAAAATAAGGTATTCTACCAGTTTATTGGCTTGTGCTTGCAAGCAGGTTGCTTCGAAGAGCTTACCTGGAGAAACCCAGGAGGGCGGTTCAGAACTGTATCCAGAGAATTATCCAAGAACCTCACAATGCGCAGGTACCCGGGATATGATGGAGCACTAACCTCTCCTGCAGGGTTTACAAAAAAAATCTGCACTCCGTTTGGTATCAAAATCAGCTCGTCAGCATCAAGTCCCAAAGTCTCTAGAGGGGGCGGCTGGGAATGGTTCCTATAGAAGTCTTCTCCTACTGAGGAAAACTCCCCAGAGTCTGTTCCATAGGAAACAGTGTAGTGACCCTCAGCAGCCTCGGGGGTGTAGGCTGGGGGTGCTTCGGCAGGACAGCTGGTCGAAGGTAAGGGCCTGGCACCTGTGGCACCTGTGGCACCTGTGGCACCTGCAGCAGAGGTGCTCCCATCCACTTCAGCATGCTGGGGGCCTGAACTAGCCGAATCTGGCTCTGGGGACTTCTTGCATGTGTCTTTAGGAGGGAACTCTGGGTATAACTTGGGCACATCCTGAAGGTCATTCCGTAGAGATGTAGCAAGGCCCTTCTCTAGGATCTCTAGCCTAGTGCGGACGTTCTGAAGTGTTTCCTTCATTTTCCGTTGCATTTGTCTCGCAGACTCCCAGGCAGGGCCTGTGCACCCTGGCTCTGCAGGGGCGATGCTGATGCCCCTAAGCAGGTGCCCTATTCCTTGCTTGTAGTAATTCTTTGCTTCTTCCTTCTGCCCTAACTCATCCGTGTTCAGTCCTTTATTAACAAACAAAAAGGCCTTCTCGTATGCTTCCCTGATGATCTTAATCTCAGAAGGCTCTCCATTTTCTGGCCCTTGTTCCATCTCTGCAAGACAAGAAACATCACCTGCCATTACTCAGCTAGCGTTCTATAAGGACAGGGGCCTGTCTTACTGATTTTTGTCCTGTCTCACTGAAAGCATTGCCAGTCCTTCAGAGGAAGCATTCTGTAAGTACTTGATAGTTGATAAATGAGTGTTCTTGGTTCTAAAATACTGTAAAGGAGGCTGGAAAAATGGGCCAGAGTTTAGCTCTAAGCTCCAGGGGACCTCTTCCCAACACACTAACCCAGGCTTGGGGAGGTGCATCCCTGGGGCTCACTGGCAGGCTAGCAGTATACTTAGTCAGCTCCAAATCCTATTTCAAACAAAAGAAAAATGAGGTGATGGCTCCTGAGGAATACCACCACCCACAGCTGACCTCTAAGGGACAAAAAAAAAAAAAAAAAAAAAAAAAAAAAAAAAAAAAAAAAAAAAAAAAAAAAAAAAAAAAAAAAAAAAAAAAAAAAAAAAAAAAAAGTAAGATAAAGACATGCATGTGCCCAAAAGGATACCCCCCAAATTAGCTTTTAAAAATCACACATAAAATCATAAAATAGCTGAAAAGTAAACTCAATGGAGACAGAAAAAGTTTATAAAGTTAGAGAAAATGTCCAGGATAGAGAGCACTGAAATAAAAGGATGAACAAGAAATAATAAAATTAGGACATTGTCTAGAAGGCTCCATGTCAATGATAAAACGATCTGAGATGTAGAATAGAGAAAATGACAGTGACTGATAGAAGGGTAAAGTGGGTAACTCACAGAGAGCAGATGAGTCTAAAAAAAAAGGAGGCACCAACTCCCAGGTTTAAATAGTGCTGAGAGAGGCTGGAAAGCAGGCTCAGGGGACCTGAAAGGACAGTGTGAGAGGCAGACCTCAGGACAGTTACATGCACACTGCACGCCTTCCTGTCTTCTCAGTGAGTGGAAACCCAGAGCTAGAGATGAAATTCCCAGGGTGGTTCCAAGTGACATAGCCAAACTGGAAGATACTTTAGAAGGCATTCAGGAAATAAAACCTGACAATGTCTGATGTGTTTCTAAGTTTTAGGAAGATTTATATAACCCTAGAATTCAGAATTTAATTAGAAAAAAATGAAAACTCATAAGGATAAAAATCAAGATAATTAACTCCAGATAAAACATGCCAAACAAAACTCATAAAGTAATCAAGGCATGTTTCATTGGTGTCATAGCATCGACAATAGTGAATCTTGATGTTAGCAAAATGATGCAGTTAAACAGTGCAAAGGGAACAGAGAGATGGGTGCCCTAAAACTTCTTCAGCAGGACTTTAACTGCAATGCCCAAAACCCAAACCCAAAAAGTAGAAATGTTAGTATACTGCTGAGAGGTACAGAAACACCAAGAATTGGGTCAGAAAGCCGATCCAAGCTGCCTTTGGAAGGAGAGAGGTTGGCTTACAAAGATATTTAATTCTTTATGAACATGGTAAAAGTTGAATTACTTACTTTACAAAATAAATACAAGCCTTGCAGCAGTCTTGTCCAGAAGGATTACACTGTGGGCCACAAAATTAATTTTTATTTTTCAGGAACCACTAACAAAATAAAAGGAAATAGGTAAAATTTCAACCATAGCTTTTATTTATCTAACACAACCAAAGTATTGTCCCAAATTATACAAATGATTTGTGGGTATTTTACTTCTTCCTGTGTCATGCCTTCCAAAGGCAGCCTGTGCTGTACTTTAAGGTGTAGCTGAGTCTAACAAACCCCACAGCAAACGCTCAATACCCACTTGTGCTGGGCACTGTGGGCTCTTTACAGTGTCTCCATAGCTGTCGACACAATGAAGGAGCCACATACTTTAGCAGTCAGGTTCTCAGAATTAAAAAACAGACAGGCCAATAGCTGGCCCAGTCACAGCAACTTCGTGGTAGTGGACAGAACACTCATCCCTCAATTCAGGAAATATCAGATACAAGTGGCTGTACACAAACCCATGTTTGCCCTACTCCAGTGTTACTGAAATTAGCCCAGCACTTTTCCTGGAATACTGTCCTGCTATGTCATCACAAAGCCTCATGCTTCCACAGATCGATCTCAGCCACTCTCTCCTCCCAGAAGCCACAGGACAAACATTCTATAGTTCGTTTTTCTTGTGGCACTAGGAGGCATGAACTCAGAGGTGTAGAACCTTCTAACAGCTTCATCTACATAGTGCTGGGCCATCTTCGTGGTTATCTGTGCTGGGCCTCATGTGGTTTCAGGGCAGCAGCCTGGATGTGCTTAGAAGAAAAGAGCAACCCAGGCAAGCAGTGTCCAGCCATATTCCTGAAGGAAACTGTTTACTATATGTCTTGAAAAGACTGAAAAGCTGTTATTGGTTTCATTTGCTTTAATTCCCAGTGTTTGGAGCAAGTAAAGTCTTTGGGATGCCAACCCAAAGTATTGAACAGTGCTTTATTAGGCTGATAGTCAAATCATCAAATCACAAACCAATACCTGCTTCTAGATAACAATGGTGGACGCTTAACTTTTAAACATTTCTTATCTTTGTGTAAACAAATCTGTGTGTGAAATGTTGACAGACACGGGCCCCAGGGCCTGGGGTGGTCAAAGAACAATTGTTGGGTATGTGTTTTAGTCTGTCACCTTGTCGAAGACGTGGTCTTTTGCTTCCCCCCCCCACCCTGCTCTAGACAAGGCTGGCTTCTGGGGAGCCTCCTGTCTCTGCCTTCCATCTCCCAGTAGGAGAGCTGAGGTTACAATTTTACACAGCTTTTGGAGGATCTGAATTCAGATCCTCAAGCTTAACTCTTTACGCACTGAGTCATCTCTGGCCCCTTTAAACATCCTCATAGAAGATTAAAGAGGCACCTACTTCAAACCTAGCTATATGCATGCGTGTGCATGTGGTTCACTTTGGACCAGCAGAAGTCAAATTCTGATTCAAGATACTTGGAAAGTTGGTTCCACTCCATTACAGAAAAAAATAGCAAGCAATAGTGTTAAGGAAGACACAGCTAGCGACCGAAGTTCTAATGCCTGCATGCCTGCTCTGTTACCAAAAAAGGGGGGTGGGGTGGGTTTGTGATTTAAATTATATACTAACAAATTACATGTAGACACTTATAGGGCACAAAGTGATAGTGCACTCTGACTTTTGAACTATTCTGAATTTTAAAGATTTGTTTTTATATTTTTAATTACACACATGTAGGGAAGGACAGGTATATGCACTGAGTGTAGGTACCCAGAGGCATTAGATTCCTGGAAGCTGGAATCTGAGGCAGTTATGGTACAGATAGGGGATCCTGGGAACTGAACTCGGGTTCTCTGCAAGTGAAGTACCTGTTACTTACTCATCGCCCCAGATATATGACATTTTTAAAAAATGAAAAGAGCTGAGATTCAGTCTCACTGACCTGTACAATATTCCATGACTAGCTACAGTCAGTAGACTGTTCTAAGATCCACAAACTACATCACTTACTCCTATCCAGGCAGGGAACATGGGGGATTGATACTCAAGGTGGGCTTCTATTCGACTCCTGTACTATTCCACCCAGTTGTGGCTTGCTGGGGAACTGTGCTGCGCGGGCAGCAAACCACATTCCATATTAGAGCAGAGGCTTGCTGCTTCAAACAAGTCCTCCACTGCCATCAATTCCGGCACAGGAACCGTGAGCAGTTCCCTAGGAACCAAGAGCACACTTCGACTGCCCTATTACTCGCCTGATTGCTTCTGTAAAATTTAAGACAGATGCTAACTTCTTAGATACCCGAGGGTCATTTCCTCGCGATAAAAGTTACCTAATTAAAATTAGAAGGCAAAATCATTAAGTGAATAATACAACAAAACAAATCTCGAGGACTATCAAGAAATATAGCCATGGGAGTAACAGAGCCAGCTGTACATTAATGCAATAATGCAGCGTCACAAAGCCGTACGCATTCCCAGAGAAAACTTTTTTCCAGATATGAAGTTAGGCCGCAGGGGTACTCGGAGACGCTGGATGGCAGTAACCAGAGTATTCCAACGATCCAAACCCCACGCCATTCATTTCCAGTGCTATGACTCCTGGACCTAGCTGCCCACCCTTGGGCAAGCAGGAGGCCCTGGGGAGCGAGGAAACCAGCGGGTTTGGAAAGAGAACCATGGAGGATGCACACGAAGGATGAGCAGGGATCAGGGATACTCGAACCAGGGATACGCAGGGAGCGGGGCAGGCATAAAACTCACACCGGGAACACTCGAGGATCTGGAATAGGATCCTATGGATAAGCAGGAACCCCGAAACCAAGGGGACCAAGGGATGAGCAGGGAGCAGGGATGGGAAGGTTCGCACTAGGGATGCGCGTGTCCTCGGGAGGGGGCGGGGGGGGGGGAAATCTAGGACCTGAGCGTCGTCCGCTCCCGGGGCCAGCACTGGGGGAGGTGCAGGGAGGGCGAAGGCTCTTCAGTACTATCTGGAATAGCCTCTGCAGGACTTCTGGAAACTTCTCTGGCAGAAGGGCTCCCAGCAAGACGCCGGCCGCAGCCCCAACAGTTTGCAGCGTATCCGGATCAGTTCGGGCTCACAAAGCCCCGCGTGACGCCCTCTGAGTCCGGCCCCGCCCACGCGTCACCACACTGGCTCCGAGCTGAGCTTCTGCCCACTCTGACCTTCCAGAAGGTGCACGGGAGGCCAGAGGTCCGCTCCGAGCCCGAGAGCCCACAGAGAGCGCGCGCAGACAGGCCTGACACCCTCTGGCCCCAGCAAGGCCCAGGCCACGTCGGACCGCGCCTGCGCACTCCGTACCGGCCGCCCTGGGGCCGCTGAAGGGACCCGCAGAGTCACAGGCGATGACAGCCTCTGGCCGCCAGGGGGAGCCCTGAGGACCTGGAGAACAAATGTTGGCTAGAGCCCGGGACCCTCCCTGTCTTGTTATGGAAGTGTTAAATCTATGGCAGAAAAAATAAAATAAAATAAAACCCAGGCCTAGCACAAGAGAGATGATGGTTCAACAACGAAGAAGAAAAGGTTATTATTTCTTAATTTGTATCTATAATGCACAAATAGTATGCCTCAATAATTTATAAAATCAACAATTAAAAGTGAATAAAGGATTTGACTAGATATTTCTTCAGGCAAGATATACAGATCACCAAAAAGTGCTTCCAAAGATGGCCAATCAGGCTAACTGAAATCAGAACGTGTGACTAATGTCTCATTAGAATGGTTGTAATCATAAATATAGGCAGTAACAGATTTGGCAGTTAGAATTGTGTGGACAAGTATTCATTTATCTTGATTCAAATAACTGAGTGGTTATTATAGATCTCCTTTCACTCTGACATCACCTGGATAGAGTCTCAAAGAGGGATAGTCTGTGTTAGACGTGTGGGGTGTCCCTGATGACCCAGTCCACTGTGGGCAGCGCCATTCCCTAACCAGGAAGTCCTGAAAGAGTGAAGAAATTGTTCTGAGCCCAAGCAAGCAGCCAAATGAGCATGCATGTATGATGCATTTCTCTCTGCTCTTGACTGTAGATGGGATATATAACTGTCTGAAGTTCTTGCTTACTTCCTCACAGCAAGGAACTGTAACCTGACCACACCCCCTTTTCCCCTAAACTGCATTTTGCTGAACTATTTTCTCACAGCAACAAATGAAACTACGACACACTCCTATTTATTTGATTTAAATGAAGTGGGCAGGATTTTATAAGCGTATTCTGCATCAATTCTTTGACCTGCTTCCAAATTATATGCTCCAAATCACTTTATGGTGTCATATCCGCATTGTGGGATTTTTTTAATGCAATAAAGCCATTACTTCAAGCAATAAAAAAAAATTGGAATCACTTGGCTGCAAAACTACTTGTTACTAACTAATTATATTTACTCACCCAGTTTCTAGGAACTACTTCAAAATGGCTTAACAGGAAAGACTGACAGTTTGGAGTGGTTGTGACCTGGTGTTTCCAGCATGTCATATTCAAATTAATGTCTTCATCTTCTAGTGGTTTTTAGAAGGAGGAAGCACCCCACACACTTGGAGCCATCTTCATAACAACCTAGCTTTAGCTTTGGGGAGAATAGCCCTCCAGCTCCTGGCCATGGAGGTTGCTCTTGCCTGTAACAGTCTTGAGTAGTTTTCATCTCAGTGACCAAGCATAAGAGAGGGGGATGCGAGAAGGGGAAGGAAAGGCAGAGAGAAGAGAGGGAAAGACTGGATTCAAATTTCAAAAACTTCTGCTGTTCTTAGTGAGTTTTAGATTTTTTTTAAAGGGTTTTTTTTCATTCATAGCACGCTCTTAAGAGTTTTAAAGAGACTTAAATTGAAAAAAAAAAAAACATTTTTTTTTTCCTGGAAGTCTACAGAGTACCACAAAACAAAATTCTAGTATCCTGGATTGTAATGGCTTCAATGAAAAATGTGTAGCAAATCCAAAATGGGAGTAAAAGTTTCATATGAGGCTTTATTTTAATCATCTTTGATCAATTTTATAGCTGTGGCAAGTATTAACTTTTAAATGCTCCGCATGGTTATGTATTACTTGGCTACTTATGACAGTTTCTATTTTGCATGGACTCCTTCTTAGCCAATTCAACTCCCAATATGTGCTCTGTGGTTATATGTATTTTGGTAAAATCCAGGGGCTCCTACCAATTAAAACCACTGACGCCATGAAGAGCAGAGAGCAGAGCCGGCCACTAGTCAGCCATAGAGGCCAGGCAGGGGTGTCACACACCTTTAATCTCAGCACTTGAGAGGAGGAAGTAGGAGGCTTTCCAGGTTACTTGAATTTGAATCTAACAGAGAAACAGAGCCAGGGGGCGGTAGTGGTAGTGGTGTAACACCTTTAACTTCAGCACTGGTGAGGTGTTAACAGGAATATAAGGCAGGTGGAGACAGGATCTCAGGCCCATTCAATCTGAGAATTTTGAGACAGGAACTCTTGGCCCTTTTGGCCTAAGGATTCCGTAGAGGTAAGGTGGCTGGCTGCTCGGCTTTTCTGATCTTCCAGCATTTACCCCAATATCTGGCTCCAGGTTTTTATTAAGACCAATTAGGGTTAATGCTACAACTCTCCTATTGACTATCTTTCCTGTCCTTGCTGTCAAAAAGGACATTGAGTACTTGGGGATGTGGACAAGAAGTTAACCTGGATGTATTTAGTCTTTGTTTTTTGAGATAAATTTGTGTTCGCTATGGCTTCTGCGCATGGCTAAGCTACTGCTAGCCCTTCTGCGCATGGCTAAGCTACTGCTAGCCCTTCTGCGCATGGCTAAGCTATTGCTAGCCCTTCTGCGCATGGCTAAACTATTGCTAGCCATGGTGGTGAAACACTGACTTCCGGAACTATTCTCACTGCTAGCTGCCCAGGCTCAGTTGTCCCTGTGTACCCTGATATAAGGACACTGTCCAGGGCCCACACTGCTCTTCATTATATTGTATCTTGTAAGTCAAGCATCTCTCATCCAAAATGCATGAAGGCAGAAATAACACAAGTTTCATGTATTTTAAAATTCAGAATATTTGTACAGATATGATGAGGTATTATGGAGATGATGAGTCCTAAATTTAAATAAAATTTATATTTCATATATAACTTACACATGTAGGCTGAAGGTAATTTTATGCAGTTTTAGTGAATTTACATCTTGACTGTCACCTACCAAATGAAGTCAAGTGAGGAAGTTTACCCTTTCCACCATGGGACTAAAAACTTTCTGATTCTGGAACATTCCAGTCTCCCAGATTAGAGATGAAGAACCTAATTTCGGCACCACGTGAGTGGAGCAGAGGCAAGGTTCAAGCTACATGGGACCAAAAAGGGGTCTAGGGAGAATTAGTTTAATTGGCAGGCTGAGAAAAAATATAAGCAAAGGCATTGTCAAACCCTCTGCTAAGTTTTCTCCAAATTTTGCTTAGGGAGGAGATAGCTCAGTGGATAAGAGCATCTGATGAACAAACATGAAGACATGACTTTGAACCCCCAGCCTTGATATAACAGGCCAGTAATGGCCATGCCACAGCACTGTGACCCTGGGAGGATTCCGGCCTTGCTGAGACTGTCTCACTCCTGAGAACCTCTGTAGTGATAAGTTGTGTATTTAATAAAATCAGCCTGGAATGTCAGAGAGAGGAAACAGACCACAGTCAATTCTCACCCAGCAACTTCTCGGTCCGAGCAAGGTAAGTGCTCTCGTCGTGGGTCCTCAGCCTGGCTGGTTGCTCCTTCAGAATGCCTGAATGTCTGCCTCTGCCTGCCTTAAATATCTTCCTCATCGTCTGTTTCACTTCCTGGTTCAACTCTGTATCATAATCCTAGAGTTCGGATTAAAGATGTGAGCTACTACTGCTTGGCTGTAGGCCTTGAACTCACAGAAACCCAGAAAGATCTCTGTCTCCTGAGTGATGGGATTAAAACTGTGGGTCACCACTCTCTTGATGGCTTGACTGTGTGTGATTTTGTTCTCTGATATTCCAGGCTGATTTTATTAAATGTACAACATATCACCACAAAACCTGTCTCAATAATGTTGAGGAATCATAGAGCAGGGTACAAGGTGTCCTCCTCCAGCCTCTGAAAGTCACACCCCACCCACTCACTCACACAAACTAATAACTCAGAATTACCAGTATTAAATTATGAAGACAAACAACAGTAAAGGGAATGAATTTTATTTGTTTACTCTCTCTGGAAATCCTACAAAGTTTCCTAATGAGGATTACTAAAATGATTGTTTAGACCAATTAAATTCATTGGAGCAAAACAAGCAGCTTTGGAAATCAGAGCTACAGCAGTTTCTGGGAAATCCAACATGACTTGAAGGTACGTATAGAAAAACGAAAGGCAGCCTAGAGCAATCTAAAGATCTCTGCTCAGTCAACCAGCCAATTGGTTACAGTTTAATGTGTCGGTTGCAGCTTAATTAGTTAATCAGTTACAGGGCCTTTTGCAAGCCAGCAAGACCAACTTTCTGAAAAACTAAATAGAACCAATATTGTTTTTCCAAACCAAGTAGAAGTATCTGGCTGCTTTATTATTCACGGAACTTGAAAGACAGCTGTGTTTAAGAGCACGGGCTGTTCTTGCAGAAGACCTAGGTTCAGTTCCCATCACCCTCATTGTGCCTCACAACCAATCTCTAACTGCTGTTTCAGGGGATCTGACGCCCTCTTCTGGTCTCTGTGAGTATTGCACATAGGAGGTGCATGTACATATATTCAGGCAAACCACCCATACACATGACATAAAAACAATCTTTTAATATTTTATGGACCAACTAAGTGACTTCCCCCTAACAAAAAGATCAAAGCCCCAAAGGTTTTTATGGCAGATTTCAGACTCACAGCATGAGCTTACGAGGGCCCCCGATTTCTACTCTTTTCAGATCTGTCATTTTGCTGGAATTTGCTGTGCTCCCAGCATGAATGGTTTCCATACGTCACCTTTGAATTCCCTCCAAAGTGTGTGGAATAAGGTTTGTTGACAGGAAATGTGGCCAAGGTCTTATAGCTGGTACAAATTACTGTTAAATTGGAGTGTGTAATTTTAAACCTTGACCATGCCTGGGTGTTCTGTACTCCAAGGGGAGATATATTTTAAGAAAATTGGAAAGATCTTCCTAAAGAAAGTAATTTTGTCAAGGTGGAGGAGGTGACCACTTCAGGTTAGCTCTAAAAACAGATATATTTAATACCGTGGGCTATCAGAGGGACCTGTGTTTGAATCTTCATACCCTTGTCTACCACCCGTTGAACTTAGGTGACCCACTTATAAACCTCAAAACTTCAGTTCCTGATTTGTATAATAGGGATAGCAGTGATTTCTTCAAAGGCCTATGCTTGGGATTAAATATTATAATCTATGCAAAGCTCTGACTCCAAGAAGGAACAGATTTCTTAGCAATCTGTGCAAGAGCACAGACCCCGGAACCCAGGGCCTACACTGAAACTCTGAATCTGCTGCTAACCTAATGCTTAGCATGGTGTATGCACAACTCTCTGTCTCTCTGTCTCTGTCTCTGAACAAATCTCTTTAAGGGGTTGAGAGATGGCTTACCAGTTAAGAGCACTGATTGCTCTTGAAGAGAATCTGGGTTCATTTCCAGAACCCACATGATAGCACACAAGCATCTGTAACTCTAGTTCCAGGCAATCTGATGCCCTCTTCTGGCCTCCACAGGTACTGCACACATGTGACCCATGAACAAACATGCAGGGAAAACATGTACATGCAAAAATTAAAATTAATCTACTGCTAAATAAATAGAGGCCATTTGACACTGTGATCACTTATACAGGTTAAAGTTGTTTTCTCCCAATGTTACAATTTTGGATTTTCTGTTTTGTCTTTCTTTAGGAAATTAGATAAATTAGCAGGCCCAGAGTAACTGGTCTTATGGCTACTAGAGTATGGCTGCTGGAGTCAGGAGGCAGGGAAAACAGGAATCAGAGAAAAAGTGTTTGGAAGGTCTTTTGGGTTTATGTGACAAAGTGACTATGTGTCACCAGGTATGAGACAGGGATGGAACGGTTGTGCATATGAGAAAAAGAGTAGAGTTCCAGTGAGTCATTGCTCATTTGATTCTAATTTTTGGCAAGATAGGGAGCTGGAATTGACTGTGTAGCCACATTGCACGCAGCAGGGATCGTGATGTTTCCCATGTCCATTTCAACACTCATGTCATGTACCTGAAAATCGAGATCCAGGGTTTCTATACCTGTCTTCTGAGGAGATCATGCCAGCTGCGTCAACTCAGAGCCTGGAGGAATAGCACACAGGAAGCTTGGAAGAACCATAACTATCAGGGGAAAACACCAATTGTGTCTGTACAGGTGACTTCTAAACTTACTACAAGACTCAAATTCTGAATCATGGAATCTAGACAGTTCCTCATAGCCCCAGCAGAAGAAACTGCTGTTCTGTGTAAATTCTACCAGACTATAAATTAGATGGAACCCTGGGAACTTGCATACTTGACACTTCTGTGTCTTATAGATCCACAGACTAGTCCTCAGTTCTTAGAAGCAATAGCTGTGATTATATTTGAAATCCTTTTGCACCCTTCAAAAATGCTCTTCACTCTGATAGAAAAAAGAAAACTTTTAAAGCTTTACTAAGAATCTCTACTGTCTTAATATCATCTTTTGTTTAATTTGGTTTGGTTTTTGTGAGTCAAGGTTTTGCTATGTAGTCCAGGCTAGCCTCAACTGCACTATGTAGCTCAGGCTGACCTCCAATTCACAACCCTCTTCCTTGCCTCTGAGGTGCTGAGATTACAATTGATTATTGCAATATTTTTCTAAGATTTATTTTTATTTTATGCTTATGAGTGTTTGGCTACATGTATGTGTACCACATGTGTGCAGTACCTGTGGAGGCCAGAAGTGGGTAATAGATCTCCTGGAACTAGAGTTACAGATGGTTGTGCGAGGCCATGTGGGTGCCGGGAACTTATCCCAGGTTCTCTACAAGAGCAACCAGTGCTCTTAACTGTTTAGGCATCTCTCTAGATCCTATTACAGAGTCCATAAAGTAAGCAACAACTGGTTAAAAGTCTTTGATTTTAAATACAATTATTGATTATAAATATAAATAATGGAAATATTTCTGTCTGTGTGATACATGAAGGACCTCACCAGAATCTGTTAACACCAACTTTTGAAGTTTATTTTGAAGAGGTGTTGTGCTTCAAGCCTCACTCTGGAGATAGGACCAATATTCCCCTTGCATTAGAGAAGCCAGAGGTTCAAAGGGCAGAGTGTCTGTGATGGGGGAATGAAAATCAGATCTCACAGGTCAAAGGCTGACAGAACTGTTTCCCGTAGACTTAGACAAGTGACTCATAGATTGAAAAAAATGTGTTCTGACATCATGTTCTGAAAGAGACATTCTCATCAGACAAACACAGCTCTCAGTGTTTAGACTACATGCTGCCCTTTCCCTCTGAGATCTCTGTGCCCACAGGAGCCTTCCACACTGCCAAGTTCAAGATAGAGGCACCAGGGTGCGTTGGCATACAGGATGGTCCAGAGTCCCCCAGCCTGCTGCCTCTTAGCCTGAAGAAAAAAGGGAAGAAGAAATCTCTTTTCTTAGAAAAAGACAGTTTTGTTCCAAGGAAAATGTAAAAGTTAATTTATTGTTGCAATGTTGTTTTTGGCTAGCAGATTATTTTCTAGCAGTATTCAGGAATTGTCTCCTGCAACACTTAACTTTCTGTTTGTGAAGATTACTTGGTGGAAAGACAAGACTGACTGGACCAGAGATATCTTCATTGATATGTCTGATGATAGGTCTTTTGAAAACTACATTTGGGCTGGAAAGATAGCTCAGTCATTAGGAGCACTTGCTGTTCTTGCAGAGGACCCAGCTTTAATTCCAGGCTCACAACAACCATTTATAATTTCAGTACCAAGAGATCCAACACCCTTCTTTGGATTCTGGAGGCACTAGGTACTGGTGTGGGACACATACATACATGCAGACAAATGCTCACACACAAAATAAAAATAAGTAAAATTTTAAAAAAAATTCAGTTCTATTCATGTGGCCAGAGAAGGGCCTGAAAGTGCATTTAGAGGGATCCTTGGGGGCTGGGGCATAGACTATATTTTAAGTGACGAGAATTGCAGACCACTTTTTAGGGAAGTATAATGCTCTACAAGAAAGGAACAAATACAGAACTTTCACTTTCTTCTGAAAACTACAAGGACCATAAAGATCTCCAGTTGATTTTAGTTCTCCCCTTATTACATAACTTTTTCTGTGGCAGTATCTGAATGGGAAATGAACTCTTTTCCTAGAGTTCAGGGATCAGGTGTTGAGTAAACTCACACCCTCCCCCTCAATATCCCTCCCATTTCATTTGCAGAGCCACAGAGCAATGGTGAGATGCTGCTGGTCCTTCTAGCCTAATTCTTCTTTAACTTTTATCATCAGATCTTTTAGCCTCTGCCTGTCACCTTCGTAAAATAATAAATAAGCAAACAAATAAATGAACAAACAAAAAGTATTAAATGACCGAGCGTCCCAGTTGCAATGGTTTCTGGGTTTAGTCATCCTCTTCCAGAACTGACAGTGACTGTGTAATAACATTGCACACAGTAATTCACTCCACACCCTCCAGCAGATCGAGGGCAGTAATGTCCCAGCCTGTCAACATGAAACATGTCCTAGCGCATCCACAGGACAACACTGAAGCCTGGTGTCTAACTTTTGACTTTGAAATGACCTTAAGAAAGTGCGTGTGAGAATAGATCTCCATATGCTTTGCTCAGCTTTCTCAAAGAGAACACAGCATAGCCATGGTATGTTCTTAACCCCGATATTTACACCAGGTCAGTAGCAGTAACTACAATTTACTTTTATATTTTTATGTACAGTCATGCTTTTAAAAGCAGAAGTGCACATCACTCTGAAATGTCTTAGACTCATAAATGGATACTTGTAAAGCACACTACAGCCCGAGGATAAAAGCACCTTCCTGTTTATATTCTTCTTATCCCACAAAGAGCCGTTATTAATCCCAGTGACTCCCACTATCAAAGTGTCCTTACTGTTCTATTCCACTTCTACTTCTCATCTGGATTGTTTTTCTTTCCTCTCTGAATTCTAATTGAATCTTTTTTCTCTCTCCTCATGTCAGCAGCATTTGCTAAAACATCACGTGTTCCCTTCAGGCTCCCAGTTGTCACCTGACAGGCTTTAGTGACTTACACTGCCAGGAGAACAGACCTGATTGTATCACAGAGGCTCTGCAGCTTAGCAGACCTGGCCAGCTTCCCACTCAGCCTCACTACTCTTCCCTCCCCGCCACCCCCACCCCCAGAGCTGAGCACCACACCCAGCCTGCAGCTGCTCCCAACAGACTGGGATCCAGCTGCTGGCTTCCTGAATCCCTCAAATGCCACACATTCTATGGAACTTCATCCCCTCTCTCCTTCAGAGCTGTCACACCCCCCTCCGCACATCCCTTAGCTGGTGTGTCTCTCTCTACTCTCTACTTTCTTCAGGATTTCAAGGATAATTACAGAGACTCTATCAGTGTCTGTATATATTCACTGGCTCTGTTTATAAGGATAAGAATCCAGCTGAAATCTTAAGCATGGCTGAGTTCTGAAAAATATAGGCTAGAGATCAATGTTTTATTATTATTATTTGAATGTTTGCTTTGCCCATGGGGCTGGAGAGATAGATGGTATTTAATAGCACTGGCTGTTCCTGCAGAAGACCTGCTTTCAATTCCCAGCACCCACCTAGTGGCTCACACATATCTGTAACTCCAGTTCCGGGGCATCTGGCCTCTGTGGGGACTGCATGTTTGTGGTACACAGGCTTGCACATAGGCAAAACACTAGTACATATTTAAAAAAAAAAAAAAAAGTTTACCTGAGAGAAAAAACATTCCATAAGTTTTTTAAAAGGGGGATCCTGGGGGAAAGATGGAGTGTATAGATGACAGCATTTCCTGGTTTTGGTGGGATGCAGAGCTTCCATGTCAGTATGATGTTTACCTGGTGTAAGCAGTGGTACAGACATCAGGTACAGGGTTCAGTGATATTTAAATATAATATATCTCTAGTCAAGTATATGGTTTGTTTCTTCAAAGTTTTTAAAAACAAAATATTAATATTCTCGGACTAAAAATGGATAATCATTTGTCTCTGATAATGTAACCTGCATTACATTCCTGTTTTCATTCTCTTATGAATTAGGTCTTCAGCATTATACTCAAGGAAAATGATGGTGAGATTCATAATTCTTTGCTATCAACTGGTGTTTATGGCTCTAACTCTTCAAGGGGATGTCATTTCTCTGGAGGGAACAAGGAGTTGGGGATTATTTTTAATATATTGACAACATCAGATTATTTGCTTTCTCCCACCCTCCCTCCCTCCCTCCCCTCCCTCCCGTTTGCTGACACACACTAGCCACTCTTCCTGAGCAGGCAGGAATGAACAACACAGGCGTCTCCTGCTGTCAGCAGGATGATCAGACTGAACAGATGCAGGCAGCAAAAAAACATTAAGAAAAAGGTATCATTTTTCATTCATGTTTATTAATCACTGAAAAAAATCTTGCTTTTCTATTGTTTTCAAGATGCTCCAGTTCAGGTATTTTACTGTTTCCTTACTTATGAAATACTTCTGAGATGTTACTTTTAATACACTACTGGTGTGCTTTCCTAAGAAACTGGAAATGTAATCAGTTGATTCTTGTGCACTGTTCAGTACTGAAATTTGTCTGTGTCTGTAACGCTTTCATTTACGAGAGCGAAAGTAAACACTGTAACATACTACAGCTCACCACTAAAGACTACTTTGCAGTTTCTTCTCTATACATTTCTACTTTTCTCTAAATTGAATCAACGATTTTCTTCCAAGGTCAGTTTTCTCCTGTCTTTTTTTTTTTAAAAAACTCCCAAGTGCCAGACTCTTGTCTACTTCATTTTTGTCCTGAGACTTTCAACTGTAAGAGGCCCTGGGCAGAATGAAAGCCATAGTATGCATGAAACTGTCTAGTCTCCTAATGTAGCAAAATCTGCAGGCAGAGAATTAGTAGAATTATTAGTACTACTATATTACTTCATTTTATCCCTCCAAATTCTCCTGTATTTTTTTTTTTTTTTTTTTTTTTTTTTTTTTTTTTTTTTTTTTTTTTTTTTTTTTTTTTT
>PVIH01006195.1:0-114172 GCA_004025045.1 Sigmodon hispidus | reverse complement strand
AGGATATACAGGGATGGAAAAAAAATTCAGAGGGAAAGATGAACACAAAGAAAATATATGTGTAGCAATCTTATTTGTATTTCCACCCTTGATAAGCCATGCTTATGATTCTTATCCTCTGTATAGTTATTGTTAACTCTTCCACATTTTAAATTCTTTTTACTGTGTTTTTTTTTTTGATAAATACAAAATAAAGAAGAAAAAAAATTCTTTGGGTCAGCACTGCATGAGTAGGGGCAGATGTGGGAATAGTAGATAAGCAGAATTGGTGAAGTGAAATCCCAAAAGAATCAACTTTAAGTATTCTGAGGCTAGAAAGATGTTTCAGCAACTGAAAGTAAGTTCTACTCTTTCAGAAGACCTAAGCTGACTTCCCAGCACCCATAGGAAGCAGCTCATCGCAGCCTTTAAATTCAGAGTCTTGGGATCCATGTATTTTTCTGGCTTCTAAGAAAACTTCACTCTCAGGAAAAAATTCTCACACCAATAACCCTAATTAAAACAATAATAAAGGTATCAAAATATGAAAATATCTCTGATTCCTTTTAGTGTTGATTCAATGAAGCTATTCACTGTTCATTAGATAGCTGGGCAGAGTATCCATCCACTCAGATAGACTAATGTTTATTCTCCTGTCAAAAGTTAGCTCTCTAAATTTCTTTGTCTAGGGATGGGATTGAGGTAGATTTCCCTTATGCATTAACATGACTATTGACAGTGTCATTTATGTGTGTGTGTGTGCAAAACAATAATAAAAGAAAAAGGACATAATTTTGAGATAAAATTCAGATGACATGGAAAGAATTAAAGGTTGATTCATAGAAGAGTTAGTGAGAGTAAAGGGAAGTCAGAAGTGATATAATTGTTTTAATTGTAATATAGTTATTAAAACAGTTTTTATTAACAAATGATGAATAAACCAAGAAAAAATATATATATACAATTTTAATAATATCTACTTGACTGATTTTCATAAGAAGAGATTTCAATACAAATTGACCATTTTATTCTCAGAAAATATAAGAAACTAAATTGTTGAATTTGGAGTAATCATTTTCAGGTGATTAAAAGACTATAAATAATAACATTTATATAGAAAATAATACATTGCAAAATTCTAAAGAAACAAATTGAATAATGAAATTGACATTGCTAGTTGGAATAATTTCTTCTATATATTGTGAATGAAGTTTGCAAATTTGACAAAAAGTAAATTTTATACCAAAATGTTTTCAGTATCACTTACCTCCTTATTTTATGGCACAGCGGTGGAGGTAACACTTCAGCAGATCAACTTTAAGATGAAGTCAAGATTTCATAGAGCAGTGAAACCAAACTGAGGTGAGATCTCATGCTGGACACTAATATTCTATAACAGTTTCCTCTAGAGCTAAAACCTTCCATTTAATATGAAAACACCTTAAGATGGGTGATGTAGGAGGTATGTGAAACAGCAGGACACTTTTATAAGGGTAAATGAAGAATTTTGATATACAGGGAAGTTTCTTCAGATCAAGAAATAATTCAAAGTTAGTTCAGAAAGTCACTGAACCTGACATAAGTCACAAGACTTTTCTCTCACCAATCTTGTAGAAGCAATTAGGACAGCCACAGATATTCTCAGACAATATCAGCTGCCCCAAAGAAAATTAGACTATTCAAGCCACTTAAAGTTACAGAGACAACCCAAGCTCCTTGAAAGAGATAAGACCTATTGAGTTTCCTGAAAAAGAGTACTCTCTCTTGCTGAGCTACTTGCAAATTGCAGTGTGTTTCTCATTTTCAATCTTCAGCTATCACTTATACTGAGATGGGTTTTAGTTATGCAGCTATATTTGTACCATTTCAAATCCCCTAAGAATCCCCAAATAAAAGCCGTTAGTTCATGAGTTGTACTGTGAAAATATGCATATGTTGGTCTGTCATCAATTCCCCATTTGAAAGAGTAGAAGAATGTTCATATATCCCCACATATAGGTTCATACAGAAAGATTCAAAAAAAGAGAATAAATATGGATAACTACTAAATGTATTAGAAACACATTATTGATTAAAAATTAATATTACTAACAAAACAGAAGCCCAAAACACATATTTAATATCAGTACATCAAAGATATAACAAAAAGAATTACAAGTTTGAGATTTTGGTAGACATATTAAGATCCTGTCTAGAAGGAAAAAAAGCCTTAAGTAAGCGAATAAATGAAAAATAGATAAGATGTATAACAAAGGGTAAATTTCCTGCTGTATAAGCAGGAGCACTTGACTTTAGATACCCAGAAACCAAATATAATACTGCTTGCTGTTAATCACATTTATAAGTCAAGAGTTAGAGAGATGAAGACACAAAATCCTCTGAAGTTCATTGGCAAACCCACTTAGCCTAATCTGATATTCAGTTCTATCATAAACTGTGTCAGCTGTAAACTAAAAGATAATTGTGCTATAATCCATAGATGAAGAGAAGTTTAGTAAAAGAGAGGACAAGGGATAAACTGAATATACCAGTGAGGGCAGATGAGACAAGAACAGAGGTTCAGATGAGGGGAGTATGGAGGGAGAAAGTAATAGGAGAGATAACTAGAAGAGGAAGGCATATGAGGTACAGCTTTGAAAATTATAATGCAATGAAACCTCCAAAGAATCTCTGATGACAACCCTGGTTATGAATTCTAGCAATAAATGAAAGATTTCTCATATTACCTAAAGATTGTTTGAGTGTGTGAAAACTAAATTATATTATCTTTATCATTTTGATTCTCTGCACTAGAAATTTTTGGCACATTAATATATTTAACCATTTTCCAAAATTATTTTTTTCAGTGACATGCTTTTACATTTGAAAGATCTATCATGCTTGACCCATTTGAATATTCATTCCTCCAACTTCCTCAGTAAAGGCCCCTTTGGCATTAATCTAAGTAGTTCAGAAGGTCTAGAGTGAAGAGAATCAGTTTTGGTGATGAATACTCAGCTTCAATTAGTCTACATTAAGATAAAGAATTTCATATATCTCCTCATACATCATCTATCATCTATCTATCTATCTATCGGTCTATCTATCAATCTATCTATCTATCTATCTATCTATCTATCTGTCTGTCTGTCTGTCTGTCTGTCTGTCTGTCTGTCTGCCTGTCTATTTGTCTATCTATGATCAAAGCATGTCAGTAATTCAGTGAGTCTTAAGATTTATAGACTGATAATATTCTTCTTGCAATACAATTGTTAATAAGTGAATACCTTTATTGGATTTTCTCTACTTTGTTTTAAAAATCTTGGGCTTTAGTTATCACACGGCAATGGACAATATGTTATTACTATCACTCTATCGTTCTTGAGATAACTCCTGAAATTAACATATGAATTATACCTAATATATTACTCAAGGATTTAATGGCTTCATTTTTTGAAAAAACCCTTCACTATGGATTGGAAATTTCTGATAAATGAATATACTGCATGAAACAAGATTCTTGTTCTAAACATTGTATTCTTCTTATTTTTTCTTAACCACAGATCAGATTCTTTTAATCTTGAAATATAATCATTTGAGAAAATTTTATTATTCACAGAAGGCTAAATGAACCTAGACTTAGCAGTCTTTTTTTCTCTTTCAAGGGTAAAGACACTTATTAGCTGTCTTAATTGGGAAAACACATCCATAGAACCACAGAATACTAAATATGAGTTCATAAAAAGTGAAATATTATTGCCAGAAATACCATGAATAAATACGAACGAATAGTCTTCCACTACGTTAGGCTATCATTCCCCCTTACTATCCCTATCTTATATCTTTAACCTTAAATCCCAACAATAATATTTTCCCCCAGGGTGATGACTCCTTATTTTGAGACAAGTTCTCATATTCTATGTATCTCAAGTTTTCTAGAACTGACTATGTAGCCCAGACTATCCTAGATGTCAAAATATATCTGAATAAATGCCTTTATCCATAATCCTCAACTAAAGGATACTATGTTTATTGCATAATAAAATTCTAGAACTTGATTTGTAACACAAACAGAGGCATTCCAATAAATATACCAAGAATATATATATATATACTAAAATTATTTTATTAATCATAGTATGGTTTTTATTTAAAAATGTACAGCATAGTTTGGTTATATTCCCTTTTTTTCTTTGACACCTTTGGTAAACTTCTCAGCCAGAAACAATCTATTCCTGACACAAGCAATTACATGGTGTCATAAGGTCTCTATTTGGAGCATTGTCTTTCCCATTTTACTGCTACTACATATAAATTTTATTATATATGTATATATATATATCTTAAGAGTAAACATTGACGCAGCATTATCAGTCTTTGGGGACCTATGTGAGCTCAATTAGAATAATTGTTTATGGATTCATTTCTCTGTTTTGTTCTAAACAAATTTTTATATTAGGCTATTTCAATTTTGTCATTACTGTTGCTATTCTTTATACTGTCTAGATAATAAGCCTCTGTCAAATGCATAAATGGTAATGATTTTTAACCATATGTTTGAATGATGGTGTCCTTTGCTCTACAGAAGCAGTTTTGCTTCATGCAATCCCATATACTACTTTTCAAACTTAATGCCTGTGCTATCATTCTCTTGTTCAGAAAGCTATTTTATGTGATAACCATTAGGTTTAAAGGTATAGCTATGAATTACAAACTTTCAAATTTTTGTTTAGTTTTACTTTTTATTCTTTCAAATTTATGGGCTTTTTAAAAAATTGTTAATACATGATATGCATTATGTATTAATTAATAATATATGCATATGTTGAGTAAACATATTGTGTTAAGCCTATATAATATTAATTGTATATATGTTCAATTTTTACTTAGTACCCAATTTTAATCTACTTTTTTTTTAGATATGAATGTTTTCATTAACATTTTAAGACAAAATGGCAGCTTATAGAATGGGAAAATTTCTTTACCAACCCTACTTCTGACAGAAAAGTGATCTCTAAAATATATAATGACCCTAAAAAATTAACCACCAAAAAAAGCAAATAACCCAGGTAAAGTATGTGTTATAATCAGGAAAAGAAACTAGGCCCTCCAAGGATAGGCAAATGTCCACTGACATGGGCAGTATATAGAGCCTCAAGAGGAGGGATCAGACTGTATTTCTGTGCAGAGACTGGCACCTTAGAGCCTATTCCCTCCATCACCTAAGCCATTCTCCATATTAGAATGAGAAAATTGGACTTGCCTGGAGTGGATGCTGAGTTGATCTGCCTTGGGACTTCTTGCCCTTTTTGAGGAAGGGATGGAGGATTGGTAGGAGGGAGGCTGAAGGCTGACAGGGAGTTGTTGGACATGGGAAGAGAGGGGGAGCAAGGGGATATGTGAACTAAAAAGACTTTATTTTTTAAATAAAATTTTAAAAAAGAAGAAAAATATGGGTTAAAGATCCAAACAGGGAATTCTGAACAGAAGAATCTCAAATAATAGGTTTTACAGAAGTGTTTAACAACCTTAGCCATCAGAGAAATGCACAAAATGAATCTGAGAATTTATTTTATACTCATCAGAATGTCTAAAATAAAATACCTTGATTACAGCTTGTGCTGGGTGGGATGTGGAGCAAGAGAAACAAAACTCCACTGTTCATGGGAATGTAAATTTGGACAGCTACTTCGGAAATCTGTATGACTGTTTCTCAGAAAATTGTGAATCAGACTACCTCAGAAATCAGCAATACCATTCTTGGTCATTTACACAAAAAATTCTCAACCTCAAAACAAGGACATTGCTCAAGTATGTTTATAGCAGCATTATTCATAATAGCCAGAAACTGGAAACAAGCTAGATGTCCCTCAACAGAAAAATGCTTAAATATAGTACATTTACACAATGTAGTAATGAAAAAATTGCATCATGAAATTTATAGGAAAATAGATAGATAGATCTAGAAATAATCATCCTGAGTGAAGTAATATAGGCCCAGAAACATAAACATGATCTGTGCTCACTCATAAGTAGATATTAGGTGCAAAGAAAAGAATGAGCAGGCTACAATCCACAACCCCAGATAAGCTGGATGAAGAAGAGTCCCCTAATAGCAACATGCATGTATCACTCCAGGAAGATTTCTGGATATACTGGAGTGGGAGTAAAGAGAAAAAGCTAAGGGCTCAGATCATAAGGATTCCAGATGGGTGAGTTGGGGGAAGATGGAGAGAGAGAAACCAACAAATATCTTGACAGAGTGAGCCATTATGGGGTTAGGGAGAAGACTGGTGAGAGGGAAATCCAAAAGAATGAACTAGAATAACCTCAGTTAAGACTCCTAGCAGTCCTGGGTAGGGTCCCTAAGCTAGCCTTTTTCTGTAGTCAGATTGGTGACTATCATAACTGTCGTTAGAGCACCTACACCCAATGATTGATGGAAGTGAATACAGACACAGCCAATCACTTGACTGAACTCCTGGAGTTCAGTAGAAAACAGAGTTCAGTAGGAACAAGAATCAAGGAGGAGGGTACTCAAGGACAATATGAGGAAAACAACAGAGAAAGCTGACTAGAGCTGATGAGAGCTCACAGACTCCAGACTGAGAGCTGGAGAGACTGTATGGGCCTTAGATAGGTCCTGTGAATGAGAATGACAGCTGTGTAGATCAATCTGTTTGTCAGACCCCTGGCAATGGGACCAGAAATTATCCTAGTACATAACCTGGCATTTTAGAGCTGACTACCTGTAGTGATCTGTTTGCTCAGCCTTGATAAAGCTAGGAGGACCTTGATTCTGCCTCAACTTGCTATGCTAGACCGTGTTGACTACTCACAGGAGGCCATATCCCCTTTGAGGAGTTAATGAATGGAGAAGTAAATGGGAGGATAGCTATAGAAGGGGAGGTAAACAGTGTGGATAATATGTAAAAGGAAAGAAAGAAGTGTTAAATAAAAAAATTGTAAATAGCAAAACAATATGTGTATTAGAGACCTAAAAATTTTCTGGTAGTCTTTATTTAAACCGATCTTCAAAGACATTCCATAATTCTCTTAAAGAATATACTGACTTAATGCATTTCTTTTCAATGATAAATAGTGTGGTGAATCAACAATTTATCACTAGTATAAGGTTCTGTCTCTCCTTTGCTGTATAAGACATAGCTAGCATTCATCATTTAGATGGAGTTGGTACATGAAAATATCTTTTGCAGTGTGAGAATTGCCAAACTACCTGTAAATCCATTTTGGCACTAACCAATACTGTTCTCTTCTCCAGTTGTCTGTTTTAGAGAATTCATAAACACAGCTTGTCTTGTTTATTAAAGTTCAAAAACCTGACAAAGTACATCACTACAGCTCTTTTTCATCTGCTGTGTTGACATGAAGGTCAGTGAACCCTTTTGAATGATAGAGATTTTGACAGCTTAATTTCTGTGTCATGAGTTGCTAAGGTAACACTATTTCTCCGAATTTGCCAGCAAATAAATCTTTAAGAAATGTCTTCCAGTTTTAGTATTGAAAATAATTTTATATTATATTTCAATTTTTATTTATTGATTCACATTCCATTTTCTGTAGACTGTTGCCCATTGTTTTCTTACTTAATTAAATCATAAGACTTAAAACAGAATGTTTTAGAAGCAGAAGAGGAATAGAATATGCCCCCCCCCAAAAAAATACCCCAAAACTGGAGCAGTAGTGATTAGGCAAATTATGCTCTTGAAAGGAGCATGCAAAAATTTACTTTTCAAGCTCATCCTTTTGAAATCTTGTATCTCTGTCTTCAGTGCCAGGCATAAGACCCAGTTTATTTCAGCAAACACAGCTGCACATGTGTTATATTTCCAGAGAAAAGTGGGATGTTTGTTGTATTTATTATTCTCTGTACACTTGTGCAAACATATATGTATTTGTGGACACACTAGCCCATATATTTACATATTTGGTTCTCAGCTGCAAATCTCACATTTTTTCCTTTTTTATTATGAATAAAGTGTTATTGTCATGATACACCTTGAATTTGGGGAAAATTTATCATTGACCCCCCTAAAACCAACATAATCTCACATTTCTGTGTATCTCTGACATAGATTCTCTCAACTTCATAGAAGACTTGATTTAGTATTATGATCTAAGTTGAGAGGATTATGATTGTCTATTTCTTTTTTAATCAAAGCCAACTGATACCTGTTCATAAGAGTAACATCTAGCCTTATGCTTAAGCTCTGTCTGACATTCAGGAGAAAGAACTGTTCAATGGTTTATACATCATAGAAGCCATCTTAAAATCCCATCTCTCACAATAGATTATATTAATTCACATGTAAAATTTTGACAATATTTATGCTGGCAATATTTATAAAACAACTAAAGCATAGTGTGGTAAGTGGTTGGTAATTTTAAATGATCAAAATGTCCACCAGTGTTTGGCTGACATCAAAAAAAATGTTCAAACTAAAATATTTATTTATTATTTAGATGCTACTCACCATTTATATCCACATGTCACATCTAACATAATTTTAATTTTCAAATTTTCTTTTTATAAAAATTAACTTTAACATTGCAGCAATTTTTGAGAAAAAGTCAATATACAGTGTAAAATGAGAGAACTAATTCCTAAAAGTTGTATTCATATATCCATACACATGATGACATACACACATACATACACACACACAAACACACACACACACACACACTAAGCAAATGTAATAAATTTAAAAGTAATTGTCATTTCATTGCTGTTGTATTAGCAATAGCCAGGTTAAGGAAACAGGCTAAATGTTTACCCATAGCTAAAAGATAATAAATGTGGCACATCTACTAAGATAAAAAAATTATGAAAGCTGAATGTAAATTGGTGGAGGTAGAAGTGATCATAATAAGTGAGATAACTGAAATAGAGGAATAAAAACACACATTTTTTTCTCATAAATATATGTTAGCTTTGGATTTTTAGATATACATATTTTATTTGTTGTATACTGAAAGTTAGAGAACCAGTTAGAATATATTGGAATAGGGTAAATCTCTCAAAAAAGGGAAAATAGAACACAGTAAGATAAAGAAACAAAATGGAATAATACAGCAAAAATTATTAAGTATGGTGAGAAAATCCTGCTGATACTATGCTGTCTAAATTAGACAATAAGGACATAAAAAAACCCAACTCCAAAATTTGCCAAGACTAAGTAGGACAGTCCTTCAAAACTTATGTGTGCTTCATAGAAAACTCTTCAGATAGTTTAGGACTGTAGTTTAAAGAAGAATGTCCCAGCATTACAAGAAAACTTGGGTGGCTCCCTAAGTAACCACCTCTCTCATTTCAGTAATGTAGAAATATGTTTTCTGTGTACTTCCTGTTCATTCAGAGAATATTTTATCCTTCGTGGATCTCAGATGGGTTGTGAATAGTACATAGATATGGTTTTACCATTTTTGTTGTTCTACAATTAAAAAAAATAAAAGCTCACAAAAATGACATAAAGTTTACAAAAATTGAGAGACAAAAGTTATGTATGTTAGAAAATGTGTTACAGTCTAAAATGATTATTTAGGCTGGTAATACAAGTTGAATAAAAAATGGTTTAGGCATAAAACTTTGGACTCACCAAGGTAGGTTAAACAGAAAGGTATTTTCTCCCAATTTTCCAAATACTAATAGACTGGACAGTGTGAATGTAATTTTTTGTTACATTTATAATCATGGATAAATGTTCTTATTGTGATTGGGTTTATTGTGTCAATGTCAAAGGCTTTATTTATTTATTCATTTACTTATTTATTTTAGACTAAAAATAAAAAATAAATGTAGTATAATCATTTGGTACAATGTGAAGAAGTATCTCTGCCAAAACACCTTCTGATTTGTTTATTAAAAAACTGAATAGTCAAAGCTAGGCAAATGGGGATCAGTGTAACTTTTAGAAAAAGACAGAAAGTGTGAAAGGATTTGAGGTTGGATATACTATTGAGAACCATGCTAAGTTATAGGTACAGTACAATGGAAAAGTAATGAGCCTCAAACAAGAATGCATATTAATATGAATGGTTTAATTTTAGAGCTAATTGCATACAAGCCTAAGCTAAGGTCAAGCTTTGATATTTAATGAGAAGTTTCTAGGTCATTATTCAGGAGCTAGTAGTAGGAAGAAACATCAACTACAGAGTTTCTAGAGAGTGAGGCTTAGTTTTTCTAAGTCAATCACTATCCAGGGCAGTCTCATCAACTGATAATACTTGACCAACACAAACTGGACTGCCAGATCCCCAAAGGAATGGACCCTACAGAGACTTCCAATTTAGACTGAGTCTGAGTATAATGTCCAATTGTTTGTCTGTGGGTCTCTGTACCTGCTACTATGCCCTACACAGCACTAACCTAATAGTAGAGTAGACTATCATAATACGTTATTTTATTTATTATTATTATTTGCCAGTCATGTTTGGTTCTTCTTCAGTGCTGTGCTATCTACATGTGTCTCTAGTTTCTGGTCATCCAGGCAGCACAGACCAAGGAATTCCTTTCTTGGTGGTATGTTACTCAGGTTCAATCAAACATTGTAACCCACTGCCACTAGTTCTTCATTAAAAATTGCCCAAGAACACATAATGGATATTTAATGCAAGTATAATTTGGATTCTATAACTAACATTCTTATACAGATTGCCTGAAGTATTGATCAAAAATATGTCTTTCTAAAAGATTAATATTTTATTCTAATGAGGATCTTGCTGAAGACAATTATCATTTTGCTTTACTTTTATTCTTATACACTACTCAATGGATTTCTTTTGAGTAATTTATCTCTTCATTATCATATACAGCATAAAATAAGAGTTTATAATCTTCAAAATGTTATATTAAATTCTACTTAATTTGATTTTTATAATTTTCCATACTTAGACACTAATGTTAGAAATTTTAAGCATATTCTTCTTTTTCAATTTGTACCCCCCTAATTTCCTTTCATTCTCTTATTGCTTTGGCTAAAACTTCGAGAACTATATTCAATAGATAAGGGGAGAGGCAACAACTTTGTCTAGTTCCTGAGTTTAGTGGGAGGAATTGCTTTGAGTTTCTCTCTATTTAGTTAAATGTTGGCAGTCATCTTCTTGAAAATTGCCTTTATTATATTTAGGTATTTTCTCTGTATTCCTCATCTCTCCATGGCTTTTATCATAAAGGAGTGTTGGATTTTGTCAAAGGTTTTTTCAGCATATAAGGAGATGATCATATGGGTTTTTTTCCTTCAATTTATTTATATGACGGATGACATTTACAGTTTTTCTTATGTTGAATCCTTCCTGCATTTCTGGGAAGAAGACTACTTGGTCATGGTGGATGATGTTTTTTATATGTTATTGTAATCGGTTTGCCAAAATTGTTGAGTATTTTTTTGCATCAATGTTCATAAAGGATACTGGTCTGTAATTCTCTTTCATAGTTGCAATTTTGAGTGGCTTGGGTATCAGGGTGATTGTGGTCTCATAAAAAGAGCTTGGCAGCATTCTATCAGTTTCTACTCTACGTAACAGATTGCTGAGTATTGGTATTAGTTCTTCTTTGAATATCTGGTAGAATTCTGCAGTGAAACCATGTGGTCCTGGGCTTTTTTTTTTTAATTTGCGAGACATTTAAAAACAACTTCAGTTTCCTTTGGTGTTATAGATCTGTTTAGGTCTTTAAACTGTTCTTGATTGAATTTTGGTAATTGGTACTTGTCCAGAAAGCTGTCAATTTCTTTTGTTTCCCATTTTAATAGAATATAGATTTTCGAAGTATAATCTGCTAATTCTCTGGATTTTCTGGGTGTCTATTGTTATGTCTCAATTTTCATTTCTGATTATGTTAATTTGGATACTCTGTGTGTGTATTTTGTTAGTTTAGATAAGTCTTGTTGACTTTCTCAAAGAACTGGCATTTTGATTCATTGATTCTTCATATTGTTCTCTTTGTACATAAGTGACCCAGTATATCCTACCAGAGAACTTTTAGAGCTAATGAACACCTCCAGCAATGTAGAAGGAAACAATATTAATTTAAAGAAAAATCAGTAGCTCTCCTTTAACCTAAAGACAAACAGGCTGAAAAAGAAATAAGGGAAACATCACCATTTATAATAGCTACAAATAGCATTAAATACCTCATTGTAACTATAACCAAAGAAGTAACAGATCTGTTTTACAAAAACTTTACATTACCAAAGAAAGAAACTGAAGAGGATATCAGAAAATGAAAAGATCTTCCATGATCCTGGATGGTAGGATTAACACAGTAATAAAGGCAATCCTACCAAAAGCAATCTACAAATTCAATGCATTTCCCATCAAAATCCAAAAACAATTTTTCTACAGACCTTGAAAGAACAATACTTAGTTTCATCGGATATAACAGGAAAGCCAGGATTGCCAAAACAATTTTGCTCAACAAAAGAACCTTAGGAGGCATCACCATCCCTGACTACTACAAGTTATACTATAGAGCTACAGTTTAAAAAAATAATACCCTGGTATTGGCATAAAAACAGATTTGTGGATCAATGGAATAGAATTGAGGACCCAGACATTAACCCAGAAAACTATGAACACTTGATCTTCGACAAAGAGGCCCAAAATATTCAATGGAAAAAAGATAGTATATTTAACAAATGGTGTTGACACAGATGGATGGTAGTGTGTAGAAAAATGCAAATAGATCCTAGCCTGTCACCCTGATCAAAACTCAAATCCAAGTGGATCAAAGACCTCAACATAAACCCAGCCACTTTTAACTTGATAGAAAAGAAAGTGGGAAATACACTTCTACAAATTGGCACAGGCAACCACTTCCTAAATATAACACCAGTGGCACAGACACTAAAATCAACAATCAATAAGTGGGATCTCCGGAAGCTGAGAAGCTTCTGTAAAGCCAAGGACACTATCAATAGGACTAAACGACAGCCTACAGAATGGGAAAAGATTTTCTCCAACCCTACAGGTGATAGAGGACTGATCTCTAAGATATATAAAGAACTCAAGAATCTAGAGTCCTAAACCTTGAATACCCAATCAAAAAATGGGGTTCAGAACTAAAAAGGGAATTCTCAGCAGAACTACAAATGGCTGAAAGGCACCTGAAAATGTGCTCATCATCTTTATCCATTAGAGAAAAGGAAATCAAAACATCTTTGAGATACCACCTGACCATTATCAGATTGGCTAAGATAAAAGACACAGATGACAGCCTATACTGGAGAGGGTGCAGAGCAAGGGGAACACTCCTCCGTTGTTAATGGGAGTGTAAACTTGTTCAGTCACTCTGGAATGCAGTATGGCATTTTCTCAGAAAAGTAAGAATCAATCTCCCCAAGGACCCTGCAATACCACTTCTGATTGTATATCCTAAAGATGCACAGTCACACTCTAAAGGCATTTCCTCAACTATGTTCATGTCAGCATTAGTCATAATAGCAAGAACCTGAAAACAACCTAATTTCCCCTCAACTGAAGAATGGATTAACAAACTGTGGCACATCTACACAATGGAGTATTACTCAGCAGTAAGAAAAAAATGATATCCTAAAATTTGCAGGCAAATGGATGGATTTGGATAATATCCTCCTGAGCAAAGTATCTCAAACCCAGAAAAATAAGCAGATCATGTACTCACTCATTAGTGTACTCTAAACAGAAAAAAAGCAAAAAGCAAAGCATGTCCAAGCTGCAAACCACAACCACTGAACAGCTTGGGATGTGAAACACATTGGACCTTGGATTCCACTCCCCCTAGAGGAACACCTACTAAGACTTGATGTTGAGGGGAGAAAAGTGGATATGACAGGAGTGGAGCCTGAACTGTGCAATATTGAGACCTTGGGACCTCCTGACCATGCTGGGGAGGAGTGAGATGTGGAGAAGAGAGAGTGACCTGAGGGTGTGAGTTTATCTCTTTTTCACAGCTTGGCTGAGCTCCTGGTAAAGTGTAGTAAGACACTCAATTGATAGCTTTAAGCATATAATATTTATGTATATGAGTGTCAAACATCTTGATTAATTGAGTCAGTTTCTCTGGAGAAAACTGCCTATTAAACTTTGTAATCTTTAAATTTTTCTACTAAAGGAAATGATTGGTTCAATTGATCTTACAAATCACATTAGTTATTTTGGTTATGATGCTTAAGGACACGTTCAATTGTACCTTCATAAATTATAATGTAAATGGATCATAACTCTCTAATCATATAATTTATTACTGCTTAATAATTTATTAGAAGGAAAAATGTTCTTTCAAAGTTAGTATTATATCTCATATGTTCCTCACAATTCCTAATATATATGTATGTATATAGTGTATATATGTATGTACATACATACATATTATATAAAATCAATTCAGTAAGTGCAGTAATTCAATAAGATTTTATTTTAGGAAATAAATTGCCTGGATTTTTTTATTTTCAATATCATTATTCCATTCATGTGTCCCTTACATGTGTAATGCCTAATGTATGCACACTGATGGTGGTAATGTTAAAAATTAGAGGTTACACAGCAAAACAGGTTATGAGCAAGATTGTGTCTCTCTTTGATAACAAATAAATGATAGTTAGACTGATGACAGAAAGAAAGAGAGATAGACAGACAGACAGATAGAAAGATAATTCTCAAATGCATCCAGGTTATAAACAAGTCATTCTCTTCTAGAATAGCTATTATCAACCTATGGGTTGTTTCAGGGATTGTGAACCCCATGGGGTTTCTCCAACTCTTTTACTGGACTCATATATCAGCTATCCTATTTATTAATTATTTACATTGTGATTAATAAGAGTAGCAAAATTTCAGTTACAAAGAAGCAATGAAAGAAATTTTAAGGTTGAAGTTCACCCCAAAATGAAGATTTGTATTAAAGTATTACAACTTTAGCAAAATTCAGAATCACAGTTCAAGATGAACTGTAGATTTACATTATTATCACTAACCTTACAAAAGGTTAAGAGAAATTGCTAGAATTATTGGCTGTGAGCTTAAGCAAATATAATTTAGTGGATGAAAAATAACTTTGAACCTCATGCCTATGCCTTTATAAAAAGCATTTTCATGATATATGTTGCAAATAAGAGTAATCAGTTAATGATTTTTGTGAGTCATATACTTCATACCTAATATACTTTATTCTGCATTATTGATCAAAATATTAATTATTCCTGAAGCATATATTCTAAAAGATAATAGTGTACTTGTGTACTTTTACTTATTTAGAAATGACAATAAGATCCACATATTTGCTTTTGATTATTTTCATTCTCATAGGACTTGCAGGTTTTTTTTTTATTTTATTAAAATCCTGGCAGTGATTAAAGATGAAAATTCCACAAAGAGTATAGAAAATAAAATTTAGAGTGATATTAAATTCAAATTTTACTAAATTGGATTCTTCAGTACCGAATGATACATACTTATACTGATTCAATGCATAGTAAATATAATCTAAAATTCAATCTGTCTCTTATTGTGCCATATGTTAAACATTTCAGAGGATATTATCTCAATTCCCTCTTTAATGTCTTGGATTTCTGGAGATACTGCATTAACCAAAATTTACATACCATAGCCTGAATAAATTCCCAGATTTACAGTAAACAGAACAATATTAAATTTCTTTTATCATTAAAAGTAATGTAAAATAATTTGTTTCATTATTACTTTTGAAAATATAGAAAAAAAAATCTTATAAAATTAGATGAGCTCCAGGTCCTCTTTTGATCTAACTCTACCTCAAAGAAAGCCATCTATCTTCTTTAAACTATATCATGTAGCTTGAATACTTGGTTATAAAAAATATGTACCTGTAAATAATTCAAACATAGAAACGGAGTTTCTCAAGAACTTGGACATCATTTGCCAAGAATAACTTTGTTCTAATTTGAAATCTTACTTAAAGTCATTTAGACCATTTAAATGCTGATGATAATCAGATGTATATTTAAATTAATTTTAATTTGAATCTCTTTATTTTCTTCCAGAAATTATCAACAGCAGGAGACATAAATTCCCTGATTAAAAAAATTTATACTAACTGAAATTTTATTAGGGCATTTGTCTTTTAAATCTAACTTCATCCTGCTCACTTTTCTGAATATTGTGATAATTAAACCACTCTGAGAAGCTCCAGCAAACTGACAGCTGTCTAAATCCTACATAACTGGACTGAATGGGGACTTACAGACAAATGGATGTATGTTTCTGGCAGGCTTGCATTGCATGGAATCATAAGAGAATATTGAAGTAGCTTCAAGTACATGTAAGTGGAATCTGTGCCTACAGCACATTTTTATCTATGGCAAATATTTTTAAAACCACTTCACTAACAAAAAGTTAGAAATACACATTGATGAGAAAAGAAAGAATTTTATAACAGACAGAAACTTTGTAAGGTCCTGAGGAGGAAAAGGGGAGCAGTATCAAGATTATTTCACAAAAGTCAATCATACATAGTAAGTAGAAAAGAGAAAAAAAAATAGCAAAATACCTTGACACCACTCAATATTTTACTTCTTTTTCTTTTCAGAACATTTCTGTTGAAATAAAATCATTTGGTACCAGGACATTCCTTCAGTCTAGCATCCATGGCTTTAGTGATCATTATGTAAATTACTTATAGAGGAAATCAGTTAAATAATCATCCCCAGCTGCAACTTCTATGAACCACACTAATTACCAACATAGAGAGATATGCAAAATGGTGAAATAAGAGTTACTCACATATTGGTAGCAACCACCATTTGTTGAACTTCATCAGGAAGGAGATCATAAGTTGCTCTATAATCCTGGTCTGCTTCTTGTGACTAGTGAAGTCTGAATATTAAAAAAAAAAACAGAGTATTGTCAATTTGATAGACCAGCATAATTTCTTATTACATTCTAAATCTTATTCTTATAAATAAGTTAATCCACTACTCCTCACCAAAACAATAACCATAACAGAAAATTATAGCTGGACACATGTTGACATATATGTAAAGCCATAACAGGTGCATGTAATTCCCAGCTCCTACACTTATGATTCAAAGACATTTTGTAGAAGAGAATGGATTGATTTTAAAAGCAAAATTGCCAGGAAGTCTGTAATTAGCAATCTATCCTAGAAATTGTTGCATAAAAGAATAGGGACAATAGAGCTATCAATCCACATATAAAGATGAAAGGGAGAAAATTTCACAGGGCTCCATACCTAGACAATGAACTACAGACAACTTTGGATGAGAGGGGAGGAACCCAAGTCTTCCAAGGATGAGCCCCTGATTAGTTTTTTAATGTAGAGTGGTCAGCTCAGTAAACATAAATACACAGACAACAAAACAAATTCAAATTGTTGTACTTAAATATCTCTGCATTGTTATTTATATGTAACAACAAGAGTCAAAAGGGGAAAAGGGACTTTATACTTGAGAATGGGTTGGCATTGGAGTGGCTAAAGAACAAGAATCTACATATACATGAACAATCCTCATTTTAATGTCATTAGTAAATCCAAATATTCTACATATAATGAATGATACATAATGAAGCCATTTTGTTGTTTTATAAATACCGTTCATGATCTTTTAAACCCCCAGAACGACTATAACAAAATACTATTGCCAACCATTATGTAACTGGTCAATAACCAGATTAATACTTATAACTTGAAACCTGAAAAGTTGAGGTTTTTTTTTATTTATTTACTTAGTTTGAAAACCTTCATCTTGTGTTATTATGAGATTTAATTTTTTTTCATTTTTGGTATTTTATTCTTTTACCAATATCTTGTCTTTTAGAAACAGTACAAATATAGTAATTCACTATACACAATTACTGAAGCCTTTCTCTAAAATATCTTATCAAATATGCCCTATGCAATTAGTTTATTTATATGGATATTCAGAAATACATGTAATCAAATAGTTTTAATTATAATTTTAGAATAGCATGTTATAAACAATGTTAATGTTTTAACTATAAAATGAAAATCAAAATTTAAAAAGAAGCATTAAAATATTTGAAAAAAATTGCTTCCTCACATTAGAAATTTCAATAAATCATTTCTGAGGATGTTTTGAGAAATCTTTAGGTTAGAAATTATCACTCTTTTACCTATTGCCATCCAGTCACATTTTTACTTTCATTTCTCAGGTTTAAAACATGAGAAAAATATGTGATAGATTATACATGTATGCACAAATAAAATAATTGTGATTTTTGTATATTTAAAATTGACTTTAAGGTAAATTAGTTAGAACTATATTCAATCAGTAGAAATAAGTTACTGTTTTATAAAGGTCAACTAAACCTTTAAAAATAATAGGCATGCACAATAATATAAGAACCACAACAACAAATTTATTGATGAAGAAAGGTCAGAGCTGTGTTGTGAAATTTATGTCAGACTTCTTCACAGAACCTTGATGCTGACATAAGATGTGGATAGAACTCAGAAGGATGTGTCTGAAGATGAAGGTAGAGTAAGCAAGAATAAATAACAGTCACATTGTTTAACCAATTTACCTAATATAAAAAAAAATGGTGGAAAGCACATTGAATCCCATAGGTAACAGTTGTTTCCTCATTGATATTATCTTATGCATAGACAATGGTTCTTGCAACTCTTATAATTTGAAAAAAGAGGTAATATTATACAGTCAAATATAACATAATTTTGTTTATGAGGCTCAAAAGGTCACATGACTAGGAAGGAAAGGAGAAAGTAGTGTAGGAAGGACCATAATCAATATACCCTTATGAACTTATAAGAAAACAAAACCGTATATGTGAGTTAATGCTTTTTATCCTGGTACTTAAGAAAATCATGATGCACCATAAGTACTATGATATTACTACATTTATTTTGATTTCTATTTTGAATAGCTAGACAACTTTCATGGAGAATAACTAATTTGTTTTCAAAACATTTTAAAGATATATTCCTACACAGAAGTTGTTAAATTCAGCTTTGCAAGGTAAAGAGATGGTCTATTAGAAATCTTGGTTTGACTTTTTTTATTATGAGTAAAATCATATTTTTATCCATGTACCCCCTTGTTCAAACTCATTCCCATATCTTTTAATTCTTCCATGTGTCTTGTGCTGAGCCATGTAGTTTAATATCTGTCTCTATATTCTACTCATTTTTTAAATAAAAATGTATTAAAATGTGCAAATGAGGTCCTGCCAGAAACTCCCAAATACCCAGCAGCTACTTCCCAAATAATTAACTCAGGCTTAATATTACTTATAAATGCTTTGATAGTAGCTCAGACTTATAATCAACTAGTTCTTACACTTAAAGTACCCTATAATTTTTGTCTATGTTTAGCCATTTGGCTTAGTATCTTTTCTCAGTAGAACATTCTCATCTTGCTTCCTTTACATCTTGATGGCAACTCCTAACGCTGCTCTTTCCCTTACCAGAATTTGGTTGCCTTGCCTGTACATCATGCCTGGTTATTGGTCAGTCAGAATTTTCTTAAACCAATTTGAGTTTACAAGAGCATTATTTCACAGCAAAGAAAAACAAAACTATGCTTGTTTATCAAACTATAACATTAGAAACTGCCACTCAGGATGTTTCCAAACTTTTTTCACAATGAATATCTTGATAGAGGAAGCCAATGTGGGGTTGGTAAGACACTGGGTACTAGGGAAACCTCCAAAAACCCATAGAATGTCATTGGATAGGTCGCCAAACAATAATGGAGAGGGTGCCTAAACAGAACATCCCCCATAATCAAATGAACAACCACTCTAAATGTCATCACAGAACCTATACTCAACAATGAATGGAGGTGGAGGTGGAGGCAGAGATCAATGGCTGAGCACTGGTAGAGCTCCCCTTATAACTGGACAGTGGGGAAGAAGAGTCTGTAAGAGCAAAGAGACAGGGAGTATGAGGAGGAAACCTACAGAGATAGATGCCGGTAGCTCTGGAGAACACACTGAATCAAGAACAGTCCCTGTAGAACTATAGGATAAGCGACAGGTCCTCCAAGGGTAGGCAACTGTAGATTAGTATGGTCAGTAGGTAGACCCTCAAGGGTTTGGATCAGACTGAGTTTCTGTAAATGGGATGAAACCTTGGAGCCCATTCTCTGCAGAGAAGTGCCTAACCCAGCCTTGATATTGATATGAGAATCTAGGACCTGCTTGGAGTGGATGCACAATGCTGAGAGGATCCACTTTGGGACTTACTGCCCTTTTTGGGGAGGGATTAGAGGGATGGTGTGTGGGGGAGGCTGAAGGCAGACTGGAGGGATTGAAAAGAGGGAAGGATGGATGATCAGAGGGATACATGAAAAACTGACCTTTTTAAAATAAATAAAGAAAGAAAGTTAAAAAAAAAAATGTGTTCCTCTAGGGGGAGTGGGATCCAAGTGGTCAATTCAAGATGTTTCTGATCCCAGGCTGTTCAGTGGTGGTGGTTTGCAGCTTGGGCATGCTTTGTTTTGCTTTTGTTGTTGTTGTTGTTTGTTTAGAGTTCACTTATGAGCAAGTACATCCCCTGCTTATATTTCTGGTTTTCTGATACTTCGCTCAGTATGTTATTTTCCAAATCCATCTACTTGCCTGAAAAATTTAGGATACCACTTTTTCTTACTGCTGAGTAGTACTCCATTGTGTAGTTGTATCACAGTTTGTTAGTCTGTTCTTCAGTTGAAGGGCATAAGGAACAAAAGTGTTTATCAATACAGCATGATAAATAAAACTTCAAGCAGTCCATATGTGATGGACTAACAGGTATAACTAATAATGATTTTTTAATTAAATTCAAGAAAATTTGCTTGCAATTATATAAATAAAAAATGTTGAGTACAGGAAGGCATGGAAAAATAAATAATTTAAGATTTATTTTCCTGGGGCTTGAGAGATGGCTCAGAGATTAACAGCACTGCCAACTCTTCCAGAGAACCTGAGTTTAATTCCCATCAGCCACATGATGGCTTACAAGCAACTACAATGAGATGTGGTGCCTCTTCTGGTATGCAGGCACACATAGATGCAGAACTCTGTATACATAATAAATAAATAATAAATAGATTAAATTAAAAATAAAGATTTGTTTTCAAAAATTTAACAAAGTGAAAAATTAAGCGGTGTTTTAATCAGAACAGTGGTTAGTTGGAAGTAGGAGTGCCGTTTCTGCTATAAAAGACAATATATCATTCAAAAGGTGATTTTTATTAAATATCATAACATGGTCATTTGTGTTAGCTTATAAGATGCCCATATATATATCATGTATCTGTGTATTGCTTATTTTTAATAAACAATTATGTTTAAAGTGAAAAAATATTGTGGTCCTAAATCTAGCCATCAAGCTCTATTCTCTTACATGGCTGCTTTCTCACCCTGAGCCTGACCACTAAGTGCCAACTGTCCAATTATTAAAACACAACAAAAATAAAAGTCCTGTTTGCCACCATAATTAATATGCCTAATCAAGACTAAATATGTTATCCCAATACAGGGTTTCCCTTGGTTTATTTCTCGACTTCCACCTGTCGAATGGCCATATCTGTCCCCTTTCTACTCACAGAGTCCTATATCTCTCTAGACCTTTCTACCTTGTTTTATTTTTTCCCAGCTTTTAGTCCACTAACTTCTGTCTTTTATTCATTGCCCTTTATTTCTCTGGGACAAATAATTTTCTTTATACAAGATCTTGGTTTGTTGTGTACTAGGTCACCGTTCCTTTGAGAAATATTTGACCTAGCTTCTTTCTTCTTTTCCTCCTCATTACCAGCATGAAGATAAATGAGATTCCCTTAGGATGTATTCAGTCCTAGTTGGGCTCAAGAGAAAAAGCTACAGATGATAAGCCAATTTCTTGAACTCTAGAAATTAAAGTTAAATTTTTAATATTCATATGATAAGTAACCTAGGTATTTTCTTAAAATAGTATGATGATGTGCTAACTAGATTTGTGTCAACATAATACAAGCTATTGTCTTTCTGAAAGTGAGACTCTAAACTGAGATCATATTTCACCCAAATCTGTCAATATGCAAGCCTGTAATATATTTTTGAGTGTTAACTGATATGAGAGATTATCCCTGGTTACACATGTAGGCAGGTGATTAGGAGGGTTATTAAAAAAAAAAAAAGTCATAGGTCTAGTAAATCAGAAAGAAATAATTCTAGATAGAAATTAAGGTTGAAATAACAATAATAAAGAAAATTTACAAATAAGATCTATATACATGTATAGATGTACACATGTCACTGTAAAAATTGCATAAAGACAACATACATATATAAATGGGATAAAAATATAAAACAATGGAGACATTTAGATGAGTAGAAAAATTATACTACTCATCTAAATGTATATATACATATATATTTATATCATGCAAATATAGTAGAAAATGTATACATTTAAACTGTGTCCAGAACAAACTCAGAGGAGAGAGAAAGAACCTCAGCTTCTGGACTGCCTCACTGAGAATCCCTCTCCGGGGCCTGGTTCTTGCCCAGGGTACTATTCTCAGACTCTAGGCTAGTTGACTACCCCTAGGCTAAAACTGGGAGGGTCCTTCCCCAGCTATTTCTAGCAGAAGAAACCTTATTTAGCCTGGACCCATATCCTGAACAAACTGTTTCATCATAGATGGGCAGACAGATGCCTTTGAAACTCAGATCATTTTCCAGAGTAAAGTCACAGACAATGGAGACCCATTGTTCAGAGCAGAGAGGAGACACAGAAGCCTTCTAACCACAACTAACTAAGAGCTGATGAGGAATGAACAATGGGCAGACACCAGTACCGGAATACATATAACAATAAAAAGAACAATAAGGTAACACCAGAAGAAACTAGTGGCTGTACAATATCAAGACCTCCTGAAAAGAGCAATGAAGAGCAAACAGAATGAAACAACCTCACAAACACAATTATGAAGTTTATGGAAGCATTCAAAGATGATATAGAAAAGTCTCTTAATAAGACAAAATAAAATACAAACAAAAAAATTGAAGAGATCAGCAAATCCTCGAAGGAAAAAAAAGAAACCCCCCAAGCTACTGCTGAGGGAAATTGCATAGCCGCCACCCCTCCTCCAATTGGTCAAACAGAGAAAGATTGAAGACTTGAAATTCAGTCCCCTGCACAGTGCAGAAGTAGTGATTGAGCAGACATTTCCTCAGAGGTAACAGGAGGTACACAAGCCCGAGTGCCACAACTGACCAGGAGCAACCTAATAGTGAACCACTAAAGCCATGGGCAGATGCCAGTGGAAAAACTTACATATTAATATAAAGAACAACAAGGTAACTCCAGAAGAAAGTGGCGATCCTACAAATACAAGACCTGAACTGAGCAATGAAGAGGAAACAGAAGGAAGCAACACCAAAAATTCCTTTTTGATGATCATCGAAGCTCTCAAAGAAGATATGAAAAATAGCCTTAAAGAAATAGAAGAAAATACAAACAAAAAAATGGAAGAAATGAACAAATCTATGAAGGAAACATGCCAGGAACTAAAAGCTGAAATAGAAGCATTAAAAAGGCACAAAATGAGGCAAAGTTGGAAATAGAAAATCTGAAGAAAAAAGCTGGAACCACAGATACAAGCATAACAATCAGAGTTCAATAGATGGAAGATAGAATCTCTGAAGTGGAAGACTCAGTAGCTCAAATAGATATATCAGTCAAAGAAAATAGTAAAACTAAAAAATCCATAACTCAAAATGTTCAAGAAATTTGGGACACCATGAAAAGACCTAATTTGAGAATAATAGGTATAGAAGATGGAGAAGAATACCAGCTCAAAGGCACAGATAATGTTTTCAATAAAATCATAGAAGAAAACTTTCCTAACCTGAAGAAGGAAATGCCTATAAAGATATAAGAAGCTTACAGAACTCCATATAGATATAACCCCTCCCAAAAGTCAGTGTGCCACATTATAATCAAGCCACAAAACATACAGAACAAAGAAAAAATTTCAAGAGCTGCAAAAGAAAAGGGCCAACTTACATATAAAGGCAGACCCATCAGAATAACACCTGATTATTCAATAGAAAGGATGAAAGCTAGAGGGGTTTGGTCAGAAGTTATACAGATACTAAAAGAGCATGGCTGCCAATACTATACCCTGCAAAATTATCAATCACCATAGATGAAGTAAACAAGATATTTCATGACAAACTCAGACTGAAAGAATATCTATCTACCAATCCAGCACTACAGAGAGTATTAGAGGGAAAATTTCAACCTAAGGACCCCAGATATACCCACAAAATCACAAACAATCAATAATTCCACAGAAGAATACTCCAGAGAAAGGAAATACAAACAAGTTACCACCAAAAATGGCAGGAAATATCAATCAGTGGTCACTAATTTCCCTTGATATCAATGGACTCAACTCTCCTATAAAACATCACACACTAACAAGATGGATACAACAACAGAAGCCATCCTTCTGTTGCCTACAAGAAACACACCTCAAACTCAAGGACAGAAACAGGATTAGAATAAAGGGTTGGGAAAAGATTTTCCAGTCAAATGGTCCTCAGAAATAATCGGGGTTTGCAATCCTAATATCTAACAAAGTAGACTTTAAGCTAAAAGCAATAAAAAGGGACCAAGATGGTCACTACTTATTCATCACAGGAAAAATTGGTCAAGAGGAGATTTCAATCTTGAATATTTTCCCCCCTAATATAAGGACACCTACTTATGTAAAAGAAACACTGCTAAAGCTCCAATCTCACATCAATTCTTATACTGTAATAGAGGGAGACTTCAATACCCCAATTCATCCTGGATAGATCAACCAGAAAGAGACTCAACAGAGAAATAAGGAGTCTAAAAGAGGTTATGATGCAAATAGATTTAATAGATATCTACAGAAGCTTCCACCCAAAGGCAAAGGAATATACATATTTCTCAGCTCCTCATGGAACTTTCTACAAAATTGACCAAATAATTGGTCATAAAGCAAATATCAACAGATACAAAGAAATGGAAATAATCCCTTGTAACATATCGGACCACCAGGGCCTAAAGTTAGAGTTCAACAACATCAAAACCCAAAGAAAGCCTACCAACTCATGGAAACTAAACATCACTCAGCTGAACCATATCTGGGTTAAGGAAGAAATTAAGAAAGAAATCAAAGTCTTTCTAGAACTTAATGAAAATGAATCCACAACGTATCCAAACTTGTGGGACACAATGAAAGCAGTCTTAAGAGGAAAATTCATAGCGCTAAATGGCTGTATAAAAAACTTAGAGAAATCCCACACTAGAGAAATAACAGCTAAGCTGAAAGTCTTAGAACAATTAGAAGCGAACTCACCTAGAAGGAGTAGATGGCAGGAAATAATCAATCTAGAGCTGAAATCAATACAAATGAAACAAAAAGAACAATAAAAAGAATCAATGAATCGAAGAGTTGGTTCTTTGAGAAAGTTATCAAGATAGATAAGCCCTTAGCTAATATAATCAAAAAACAGAGAGAAAGTGTCCAAATCAACAAAATCAGAAATGAAAAGGGGGACATAAAAATAGAACCCCAGGAAATACAGAGAATTATCAGATCATATTTTGAAAATCTGTATTCCACAAAAATGGAAAACCTAGAAGAAATGGACATCTTTCTGGAAAGGTACCATATACCAAAATTAAATGAAGATCATATTAATTACATAAACAGGCCTATAACCCTTAAGGAAATTGAAGCTGTCATTAAAAGCCTCCCCAAAAATAAAAGCCCTGTTCCAGATGGTTTTAGTGGCGAATTCTACCAGACATTCAAAGAATTACTACCATTACTCCTTAAACTATTTCACACAGTAGAAACTGAAGGAATATTGCAAAATTCCTTTTATGAGGCCACAATTACCCTAATACCCAAGCCACTCAAAGACACAACAAAGAAGGAGAATTACAGACCAATTTCCCTCATGAATATTGATGCAAAAATTCTCAACAAAATTTTGTCAAACTGTATACAACAATGTATAAAAGATATCATCCACCAAGACCAAGTAGGCTTCATCCCAGAAATGCAGGGCTGGTTTAACATACAAAAAACTATAAATGTTATCCATCATATAAACAAACTAAAGGAACAAAACCACATGATCATATCCTTAGATGCAGAAAAAGCCTTTGACAAAATCCAACACTCCTTTATGATTAAAGCCCTGGAGAGATCAGGAATACAGGGAGAATACCTAAATATAATAAAGATGATTTACAAGAAGCTGACAGCAAGTATCAAACTTAATGGAGAAAAATTCAAAGAAATCCCACTAAAATCAGGAACAAGACAAGGATGTCCTCTCTCCCCTTATCTATTCAATATAAGTCTCAAAGTTTTAGCTAAAGCAATAAATGAATAAAAAGAGATTAAGGGGATACAAATTGGAAAAGAAGAAGTGAAGCTATCTCTATTTGCAGATGATATGATTGTATACATAACTGACCCACAAAATTCTTCCAAGGAACTGCTGCAGCTGATAATCACCTTCAGCAATGTAGCAGGATACAAGATTAACTCAAAGAAATCAGTAGCCCTTCTATACACTAATGTTAAAAGAGCTGTAAAAGAAATAAGGGAAACATTACCCTTCATCATAGCTGCAAATAGTATTAAATACCTTGGAGTAACTATAACCAAAGAAGTAACAGACCTATTTGGCAAAAATTTTAAATCACTGAAGAAAGAAATAGACGAGGATATCAGAAAATGGAAAGCTCTCCCATGTTCCTGGATTGGTAGGATCAACATAGTAAAAATGGCAATTCTACCAAAGACAATCTACAGATTCAATGCACTGCCCATCAAAATCCCAACACAATATATTTTGGATCTGGAAAGAAGAATACTCAATTTCATTTGGAATAACAGGAAAGCCAGGATTGCCAAAATAATTTTACTCAACAAAAGAACCTCAGGAGGTATCACCATCCCTGACTTCAAGCTATACTATAGAGCTACAGTAATAAAAACAGCCTGGTACTGGAATAAAAGCAGACTTGTGGACCAATGGAATAAAATTCAGGATTCAGACATTAACCCAAAAACCTATGAACACCTGATTTTTGACAAAGAGGCCCGAAACTTTCAATGGAAAAAAGATAGTATATTTAGCAAATGGTGTTGGCATAGCTGGAAGAAAGTGTATAGAAAAATGCAAATAGATCTGAGCCTGTCACCCTGCACAAAACTCAGATCCAAGTGGATCAAAGACCTCAACGTAAACCCAGCCACTTTTAACTTGATAGAAAAGAAAGTGGGAAATACACTTCTACGAATTGGCACAGGAGACCACTTCCTAAATATAACACCAGTGGCACAGACACTAAGACCAACAATCAATAAGTCGGATCTCCTGAAGCTATGAAGCTTCTGAAAAGCCAAGGACACTGCCAATAGGACAAAACACCAGCCTACAGAATGGGAAAAGATATTCACCAACCCTACAAGTGATAGAGGACTGATCTCTAAGATATATAAAGAGCTTAAGAATCTAGAGCCCAAAACCTTGAATAACCCAATCAAAAAATGGGGTACAGATCTAAAAAGGGAATTCTCAGCAGAGGAACTACGAATGGCTGAAAGGCAACTGAAAAAGTGCTCATCATCTTTAGCCATCAGACAAATGCAAATGAAAACAACTTTGAGATACCATCTGACACCTGTTAGATTGGCTCAGATAAAAGGCACAGATGACAGCCTATGTTGGAGAGGATGCTGATCATGGGGAACACTACTCCATTGTTGGTGGGAGTATAAGCTTGTTCAGCCACTTTGGAATGCAATATGGCGGTTTCTCAGAAAACTGAGAATCAATCTCCCCAAGGACCCAGCAATACCACTTCTGGGTGTATACCCTAAAGATGCACAGTCACACTCCAAAGGTATTAGCTCAACTATATTCATACCGGCATTATTTGTAATAACAAGAACCTGGAAACAATCTAGTTGTCCTTCAACTGAAGAATGGATTAACAAACTATGGTACATCTACACAATGGAATACTACTCAGCAGTAAGAAAAGATGATATCCTAAAATTTGCAGGCAAATGGATGGATTTGAAGAATATCCTCCTGAGCGAGTTATCACAATCTCATAAAGATAAGCAGGGGATGTACTTACTCATTAGTGGTCTCTAAACAAACTAACAAGAAAAAAGGCAAGTGGACTGACCCTTCGGATCCCACTCCACCTATAGGAACACCAGACTCACTTTTGAGGGAGGGCAGACAAAACTGGATTTGCCCGGAGTGGAGACTGAACTAAGTATTATTGGATCAGATCAGTGAGACCGTGGGACTTTCTGCAGCCTGCTCAGGGAGGGGATGGGGAGTTGTTGAGAAGAAAAAATGACCTGATGTGGTTGGAGGGGGAAGAGACCTTGAATGGGGATATACAGGGATAGAAAAAAAAATCCAGAGGGAAAGCTGAACACAAAGTAATTTTATGTGTAGCAAATTATTTGCATAATCACCCTTGATAAGTCAAGCTTATAATTTTTATTTTCATTATAGTTATTGGTAACTTATCAGCATTTTAAATTCAATTTACTGTTTTTCTTGATAAATACAAAGAAATAAATAAGTAAATATATAAGTAAATTAATAAATAAATGAAAAAGAAAGAAACAAATCAAGCCAAAATACAGATACAGGCTCAGAGTGAAAGGTTTGGGGAAAAAAATTCCAGTCAAATGGCCTTAAGAAACAAGCTGGTGTTGCCATCCTAATAATTGAGAAAGGCGACTTCAAACTAAAATCACTTAAAAGAGATCAGGATGGACATTACTTATTAATCTCAGGAAAAATTGAATAAGATGAGATTTAAATCCTGAATAATTATGCCCCTTTATAAGGGCAACTACATATGCGAAATAAACACTACTAAAGCTCAAACACTACATCTATTGTCACTTTCTAATAGCAGGAGACTTCAATACCCCAATTTCACCTTTGGAATGAGACTCAGCAGAGAAATAATGGCTCTAACATAGGTTATGATGCAAATGGATTTAATACATATTTACAAAAGCTTCCACCCACACAAAAAGGAATATACATATTTCTCAGCACTTCATAATAGAACTTTCTCTAATATTGACCACATAATTGGTCATAAAGCAAATGTCAATAGATACAAGAAATGGAAATAATCCCTTCTGTCATATCTGATAATCATGACCTAAAGTTAGAATTGCAACATCAAAAATCACAGAAAGCCTACTAACTCATCCAAACTAAAAATTCCTCAATTGAACCAGGTCCGGGTCAAGGAAGAAATTAAGAGAGAAATCAAACACTATCTAGAGTTTAATGAAAATGAATCTACAACATACCCAAACATAGGACACAAGGAATGCAGTCTTAAGAGGAAAATTCATAGCAATAGATGCCTATATGAAAAATCTAGTGAAAGCACACCCTATGGAACTAACAGCACAGCTGGAAACCTTAGAACAATTAGAAACCAACTCACCTAGAAAGAGTAGAAAACAGGAAGAAATCAAACTAAAGCTGAAATCAGTACAATTGTAACAAAAAGAACAATACAAAGAATCAATGAATAAAAGAGTTGGTTCTTTGAAAAAGTAAACGGGATAGATAAAACTTTATCCAAACTAACCAAAATTCAGAGAGAGAGAGAGAGTATCCAAATCAACATAATCAGAAAAGAAAAGGGGGACATAAAAACAGAACACCAGGAAATCCAGAGAATTGTCAGGTCATACTTTAAAAATCTATACTCCACAAAAATAGAAAATATAGAAGAAATGGGAAGCTTTGTTGACAGATACTACTTACCAAAATTAAATCAAGATCAGACTAAATACCAAAATAAACCTATAAATCCAAAGGAAATTGAAGCTGTCATTAAAAGCATCCCAAGTTATAAAAAGCCAAGTACAGATGGTTTCAGTGCAAAATTATGCCAGACATTCAAAGAAGAACTAATACCAATACTCCTCAAACTGTTTCATAGAGTAGAAACTGAAGAAATATTGCAAAACTCTTTTTATGAGGCCACAATAACCATAATACACAGGCCACTCAAAGACCAAACAAGAAAAGAAAATTATAGAACAATTTCCCCCATGAATGTGATGCAAAAATTCTCAACAAAATTCTGGCAAACTGTATACAACAAATAAAAAGATGGTTTATATGATGTCATCCATCATATAAACAACCTGAAGGAGAAAAACCACATGATTATATCCTTACATGCTGAAAAAGCCATTGACAAAATCCAAGACTCCTTTCTGATAAAAGTGCTGTAGAGATCAGGAATACAGAGAAAATATCTAAAAATAACAAACGTGATTTATAAGAAGCCAACAGCCAACATCAAACTAAATGGAGAAATACTGAAAGCAATCCCACTGAAATCAGGAACTAGGCAAGGTTGTTTCCTCTCTCCTTATCTATTCTATATAGTTGTCAAAGTTTTAGCTAAAGCAATAATAGAAAAAATAAAAAAAAATTAAGAGGATACAAATAGGAAAAGAAGAAGTGATACTATCACAATTTGCATATGATATGATTGTATACGTAAATGATCCACAAAATTCAACCAGGGAACTTCAACAGCTGATGAACACCTTCAGCAAGGCAGCAGGATACAAGATTAACTCAAAGAAATCAGTAGCCCTCTTATACACTAAAAACAAGGAGGGTGAAAAAATAATTAAGGGAAACATCACTTTTTACAATAGCTGCAAATAACATTAAATACCTTGGAGTAATTATAACCAAGGAAGTAACTGATCTATTTGATAAAAACATTAAATCTCTGAAGAAAGAAATTGAAGAGGATATCAGAAAATGGAAAGATCTCTCATGTTCCTTGAAAGGTAGGATCAACATAGTAATAATGGCAATACTACCAAAAGCAATTTACAGATTCAATGCAATTTCCAGCAAAATTCCAACACAATTTTTTACAGACATGGAAAGTACACAATGCAGTTTCATTTGGAAGAAGAGGAAAGCTAGGATTGCCAAAATAATTACAAATGCTGCTCTAAGAAAAGGTAGCAAGACGTATGGCTAAACAAGATAAAATTCATGGCTTTAGTTTAAGAATTAAGAGTTAGCAAGTTATATGCCTGGGCCCCAGGTGATTCAGCAAGCAGAGTATAATTAATATCAGCATCTGTGTGACTCTGTGGGAGAGTGGGTTTGAGGGTCAGCAGGTCAGATCCTCAGGGCTAGGCCAGAAAGGCTGGGCCAGAAACATAATACAAGAAAATTCATTCTTTTATGGAAAAGAAAAAAACTGAAAGGAAACAATAGGCCAGTGATGTAAAAATTCACAAACAATTATTGCTGGTGATGAAAGTTTATTTTTATTTCTAAATCAACACATAGAGTTTATAGTGAAATAAATAAACTCTAACTCAACAATCTGACATCTTCACATAGACATACATGCAGGCAAAATACCAATGCAATAAAAAATATTATATATTTTATACATATATACTTTTCTAGTATGTCACATAGCAAACTTTTTAAATATCCTGTAAAGGAATATGAGAAATATGCAGACTATGATGTATAATATAGAAATTACAGTTGCTAAAAGAGAAATATGAGAATGTAGACATATATACTATGTGTCATAGCAAACTAGAATCATGACTCAAATAAAAGCTACCTGTTTTTGACTACTGCACTAATTAGCAATTACAGGATGAAATTCTCTGTTATATAATGCTTGAAAAATGTATTCATCACTAATGGTGTAATTTAAAGAAGTAATAGAAGAATATTTATACAATGACCTTTAAAAGTTTTCACACTTTCCTCAGTAGGAAGCTTTGAAAAAGTAGCAAAATTATGTTTGTGATGCATACATAATCATTCTTTGTATACTTCTGAATTAAAGAGAGCAAACTTTGACTCAGGAACTTTATGCTGTTTAGTATAATGATGGTTCCTGAATATGACAGTCATAGAAATATTCATATAGAAAAATATCAAAAATGTTGGTGCTAATCAGGTTATTTATTATATGTGCATTTATATTTAGAACTCAGTTCACATTGACATTGGTTTCTTTAATAGCATATACACTTGTCATTATACTTAAACATTATGCATCTAAAAGTTCACATGCTTTCTCCATGTTTTTCACCAATCATGCCCTATAGGCATAATGCATACATTTTATTTTTTTAAAGTTACCTTTTCAGGTCTGCATATACATATGCATATGTAATTTGGTGAATTTACATTATGCATCCCATCAAACTCAGTCCTCTTAGAGTCATACCCATACTTTTGATCTCCCCATTTACAAAAACACCCATTAATGCTGCTCATTTACTTACTGAAGCATAATTAGACTCCCTGTGGCCAGACCCTTAAAGAAAACAAGTCTTTCTTCACTCACACCCCTGCTAGAGGCCATCAATATAGAAGTGAGGCACTGTGTCATTTAGCTATGTTCTAGCCTTGAGCTCTAGTATACAAATCTTTTTCTTTTTCTTTCTTTTTTTTTAAAGTCCACTAATGAGTGAGTACATCCCCTACTTCTCTTTCTGGGCTTGTGATACTTCACTCAGAAGATATTCTCCAAATCCATTCATTTGCCTGCAAATTTTAGGATATTATTTTTTCTTACTGCTGAGTTGCATTCTATTGTGTAGATGTACCACAGTTTGTTAATCCACTCTTCAGTTGGGGGACATCTAGGTTTTTTCATAACTTAGTATGATTATATATTTCTTAAAAAAACACTATCTAATGATATTTTAATGTTTTAATTTTAGTGACTAAGATTATGAATTTTAATATTTCAAATAAGACTTTAGCTGTTAATACAACTATCATACACACTCTATCTTTCAATTTGTCCTAACAGACATGGAGTTTTCCATGTATAAACATTTGTACATAATGTTCTAGTATAACTATACATGTATAGTTTCTACACTCACTGATTTTAAAAAATCCTGAAATCCTTTTTATGGCTAGTTTTATAACAACTTGGCCCAAGCTATAGTCATCAGAAAGAAGTGAGCTTCAATTGAAAAAAAAATACACATTAGACATAACTATCTGCAAACCCATATGTTATTTTCATAATTATTGCAGTGGTTGATGAGAGGAGAACTCAGCTCATTGTAGATGGGGCAACTCTGGGCCACTGGTTCTAGTTCTATAATAAAACAGGCAGAGTAAAGGCATAAGAAGCAAGCTGGTAAGTCCTATTCTTTCATGGCCTCTATTTGTTTCTGCCTCTGGGTTCCATCCCTGTTTGAGTTCCTGTTCTGACTTGTTTTGATAGTGATCAGTGATCTGAAATTCAAAGCCCAACAAACACTTTCCTTCTCAACTTGCTTTTCTTCAGGAAATTACATTACAGCAATAGTAACACTAACAACTTGAGAATTTATTATGTATTTAACATAATTTAAGTATTTAGAATAATTTCTCTGAGTGAAAATGTAATACTTTGCCATATTTATCTTCTATGTAATAAACAAATCATTTGAACTAAGTGAATCCATTAATTGTGATGATTCAAAATTACTTATTTCAAATGCATGTTTTTTCTTTGAATACATGTCTCTTTTTTTCTCTTCTCTTTTTGTTTATTGTTTTCATTCTGCATTTACAGTGACGTTATCTGTGAAAACACTAAATTGATTTGAAGAGAGATAAAAGAAATGCATTCTGGATTAAATCCAGGTCAAATACATTTTAACTCTTTTCTATTTCTTTTATTTCACATTATTATATATTTACAACATTTCCCCTCCTCTTTGTTACCTTCAAAACTTTCAATATACCATACCTTTCCTTTTCTTTTTACAAATTTAATGGGAAATATATAAACGAGTGAAAATACACCTGTTTCTATTGGAATAATTGTTTAACAAGTATATCATGCAGATAAGCCAAATGCAGGTTAATATATTTTTTGTGAGTTTTATATTTCAGTTTGTACAAAAAGAATAAAAAATATAAAGTATTCACATTAATTTGTAATAGTTAAAAAAGTAGAACAACTGAATTTATCAGTCTACATTACTGGACTGAAATATAGACTTGAGTGAAAAATAAGTAACAACATCACATTCTAGGAAAGTTAAATATCATCATTTTAAATTTAGAAAGTTAAAATATCTTTCTTCTACTTTGTAAATAATTGAAAATATATTTCTAATAATTTGCACAAGTTGTCCATATTTCACATAATTGAGATTTTATTTGTATTATTTTAAGTCACAGTTTATATGTGATATATTTACAGGTAAAAAATGCAGAAATAATCTAATAATAATTGTAAAACAAATTAGACATCCTGTGTTTTCTTAATATACATCAGACAGAATCATATATATTTACAGATATGGAGATTCCTTTTCCTAGTGATATACATGATCACAAACAGGTGAAGGTCTTGCAAAGTGAGTTTCTTGGCTTGTGGCCAGTAGACACACATTTTTTTTTCTAAATAACATCCACTCAAGATTTCTGTTAAATAGGCAAATTCAACAATGAATTATATATCAGTGCACAAATTTCTATTTATTTGGGTTATGATTATTTAACTAACTCAACTCGTTCAATTTCGGACACTCAATACAATATATGTAATAGAGAGACTAGTTACACCAAAAAGGAAAAGAGTTAGGTGAAGCTGAATATTGGGCCTTTCAAGTTGTGTTGGTCTAAAAGTTATTAAAAAAAACTTTCTTATTTAATTGTCTAAATTTTTTTATATGGAAGCTGTTGTTGCTTTTATCTTCAGATATAAAACTCTTGGTCTATTTGAATGTGCAACTAATAATTAATAGACCAAAAGGGGCTCATGCCATATGGCTGAGAATAATTTAAATATAAAACTACTTACAAACTGAAAGTATTTAAGCATATGGAATGATATAAATCTCATTAAAATATATGTATAACATTTTGGCATTATCTAATACTTAGGCTATAGTTTATGTAACATATAATTTGAAATAGAAGTGATAAGATATAGTCAAATAGACTATACAATAATATGATTTCTTTGGCTGAAAACCACATAATTAGAAAGAAAAAGTGAAAATAGTGTAGAAAGGACCACTAATCAACACCCCTGTAAACTTCTAAGAAAACAAAGCCTGATATATAAGCATATGCTTTTCATAATGTTACTGAAATATCATAATGCACAAATAGTACTATGATATTACTGATTTTATTTTAATTTTTTGGAATAGCTAGACAATTTCCTAGAAAATAATCAAAGTGTTTTAACACATTTAAAAAATTATATACCTACACATAAGTTGCTTAATTCAGCTTTTGAAGGTAAAGAGATGAATCCGTTAGTGATCTTGATTTAGTTTTGTTTATTGACATTCTCATAGGTTTTAATTCTTCTGTCTATCTTTTACTGAGCCATCTAGTTTATATCTGTCAGAGCCATCTAGTTTATATCTGTCTGTACACTTGCAAATAGTTGACTCAGGCTTAATATTAATTATAAATGCTTGGATAATAGCTCTGGCTTATTACTAACTAGCTCTCACACTTAAATTGACCTATAATTCTTTTTTATTTATCATTTGGTGATTTTACATCATGCACCCCACCAAACTCAGTTATCAGGCCTCTCAGATTCATATCACTCTTATGATCTCCCCATTTAAAAATAGTCCATTCATGCTGCTCATTTACTTACTGAATAATAATTAAAAACCCTGTGGCCAGATCCTTAAAGAAAACAAGTTCTTCTTCACCTACACAAGAGTGCAAGGCTAGAACATAGCTAAATGACACAGTGCTTCACTTCTGTATGAATGACCTATACTTCTTATCTATATTTAGCCATGTGGCTTGGTAGCTTTTCCTAGTACAGCATTCTCATCTTGTTTCCTCTGCATTTTGCTGCTGAGTCTTGACTCTGTACTTTTTCTTTTCTGAATTTGGCCGCCTTCCCTATACTTCATGCCTGTCTATCAGCCACTCAGAATTTTATTAAACCAATTTGAGTGCATTATTCCACAGGAAAAAAAGAAAACCATTTACATAGAATAAGCCACAGCACTGTGATCCTCTGAGTTTGAAACACCTGCAGGTTAAGAATGACTCAAACACCAGTTTCTTTTCAGAGCTCAAAGTTTGATTCCTTCTTATGCTTCTGTGTTCATTGGGCATTCTAAGGAGATATTCTGTAAATCATGGAAAACTAGATATTTTGTTTTCTTTTATCTAAGATATTTTTCTGACATTGTTTCCATAAATATATATATATAATGTATATCAAAATCTTAAAATACCAAATGTTATAAGATTTTCTAGGCATGTGCTCATATTCAGTTAAGAAGGCTTTGCTGTATCAACCTACATTGTCATATGTATTGATTACTATAATAATTCAGAGAAATACCAAATTAAATCTTCTCTTTCAAAGATAGATTTTTCTATCATTACTTTCATTAAAATTGTAAAGGAAGAAATCTTAAAATTGAAACCTACATGCATACACTCATACACACACACACAAACACACACACACTGAGAGAGAGACACAGAGAGACAGAGAGACAGAGAGAGAGACAGAGACAGAGAGAGAGGAGAGAGACAGAGAGAGAGAGAGACAGAGAGAGAGAGAGAGAGAGAGAGAGAGAGAGAGAGAGAGAGAGAGAAACTTCTTTAACCCTTTTCAGTCCAACAAAGCAAGTGACAGGATTTTTAAGGACACACAAAACATCACATAGGATACATAGTAGGCCACAAAATACATCTAAATAATTTATATATTTGCTTTTTTTATTTATGTGAATGCACATGTGCATGTATACATGTGAATACAGTGTCCTCAAAGGGCAGAAGAGTATGTTGCATACCCTGGAGCTGGAATTCCTAGTTACTGTGAGCTCCCAGCATGGGTCCTGGGAACTGGACTCTGAGGAGCAGTATCTTAACCACTGATAATTCTGTCAAGCCTTATACACTTCTTTTTCTTAATAAATTTAAAATATTAAAATTACAAAAAGAAAATGTTATATTAATTGAAAATAAAATTATTGTGAAAAACAGCATATTTAATGATTCTACATGTATTGATATATTTAAAGAATAAATATGTTTAATATTAACCATAGCATCATGTATTATATAAAGAAATTTCTTTCTATGAAAATATGAAGTCTATGTAAATATTTTTATTTATTTCAAAATATTTACCTTTAAAAATACATTTAACCAAAATAAAAAAATAGAATTTTATTGTGACCTAAAGACCACAAAATTAGAGAATACAAATTTGATTTGATTTTTTTTTTTTAAATTGAGAACATTGGCTGGCAAGATTCAGAGAAAGAAACATAAATTAAATAAGTCAATTTTGCTGGAAGCAATACCTTTGACAGATTCATGACAAGATGGAAGAATAATTTTTGGGTTGAACAGGAGGTTGAAAGATTAATGACAAGAAATATAAAAATCATTTTTATTGGTTGATGCAGGGCTGAGAGATTTGTGATTGAAAATTTTGTTTTCTTATTCTTTTTTTTTAAATCTGAGGTTTTAATCAGGAGTATTAAAAGCATATTTCCATAATTTTCTAGTTTTTCTTTTAAATTCTGGCTTATTGTTTTGAAAGTGAAAAATTCAATACATACTTTTCCCCTGCAGTAAGATAATACTATATCTGTCTATTATAGGAATATGAAGTTTCATTGTAGTTTTTGTATGTTTTGTATGTATGTTTATGTCAGAGGAAAAAATGCAGAAAGGGATGTGAGGCATATGAAAGTCAATTGCAGAATTTGTGCATATTTTATTAAAATCCATAATTATGAATTTCTTGATACTTTAGAGAGTAAAACTAAGTATGACATAGTTGAAAGGACCTTTTTTCCTGATGTTTATTGGTGATAATTTCTTCTCAGTTATAAGTTTGAGGGATGTACACACCATTATCTCAAATCCATGATAATAATTTTGGCACTTATTAACTAAAAAACTTTATTTTCACATCCTCTACATAAAAATAATTAAATCTAAATATTATTTAATAAAATTATATTAATTCTACATTTCACAAAAATGTCATTAAATTTTGATTTTTTTCTTTTTTTCTAAATTATTACTCATTTGCAAATATTACTCAGTCTGCAATAACTTTAAATTCTTTATTTTCAGCAAACCAACTAACTCATTTTTGTCTAACTGTATACTCATCTAAAATTCTTTAGTACTATTTATTGATTCTATCAAGTGCTATAAGATTCATATCTTTCCTTGATTGATAAAGGCTACTTTTTAATTCATCTCTGTATGGCACACTGGTTTTTTTTTTTGTGATATTTGTAATAGTAACAACTATGTTCAACACTTATGTGTTCAAAATGAAAATAGATCACTTACAATTTTCTCAGTTTTTATTTATCATCATCATTCAAGTTACAGAAGAGAAAATGGTTTTATTTACTTCTGAAATTTAGTTATTTGAGTTGAGAACAGCATAACACCTATAGAATCATTTTAAAATAGTAAGATATCTTCCTAAATCATGTTTATACTATTGTAAAAGTAAATTATTTTTACCTCCAGATTAAATGTACAACTGTTCTAGTAAATCTTCCCATTTACAGGAATTACAAAGTTGCATAAGCATGTATAAATTCAAAGCTACATAGGTGGAATACAAGATAAGACTAATGACTATTATAAGAGCCTATTATATATAATATGAAAGGCATGAGAGTCCACATCTCTATATTTGCTGCCAAGGTAGGAAAGCTAGGTTCCAAAGCAAACACTCTGGAGTCTATTTGTCTGCAACTTTTCCTTGTTTAACTTCTAATAGCAGGAGCTTGTGGTAAAGTGTTTCTGTTTTTTAATTGTGAATGTGATGATTTTATCTCAGTGGAAAAACTAACAAGTAATAATCAACAAGTAGAAGGGTCAAAATGTAGTTGCATGGAAATAAAACATCATATCATTTAATAATTTAATTTAGGCCTTGGCAAATAAGGTTTAGAAATTTCAAGGTGCAGATAAATATATTTTTCAATGTGTAATGCATTGTCCTAAATATGATGATTATCTGTGTCTAATATGAGCTATAGTGAAAAAAATATAAGCTTACACTCTCTTGGAGAAGAAAAATATTATAAGTAAAGCAAAAAATTCTTACATCAAATAGATATTTATTCCAGAGATGCTGTAATGTAAAATAAACTCGACTTGTTTCTTTGTTGGTAAATTCCAGTGCTCCTGGAAAGATACTGCACCCACAACCCTATTTTCAAAACCTTGCTCATGTGCTTTTCTTCCTGGACCATTTTGCCGATAATATTAGCACTTACCAAATAGAAGTAGTAGGAAAGAGAAGCTCAGAGAAAGGTTGTACATAAAATATAGAGAGAAAGAAAAGTGTTATGTATGACCATAAATAAAAGGTAGAACCAGCTCAATGTGACAAGATGAGATAAATGAGTTTGAAGTCTAGTACAAAGTAATAAAAGAAATATTCAAGAAAGCCAAGTAAGTTTGCAAAGGGAACAAAAGAAAAAAGGTGGAGACCACGGTGAATTACTAGATAAATCAAATGAATTCAGAATGGCACTTGCTAAGTCATAAACTGAAGCTTACTTTGCAACTCATGTTCCACTGGGCAATAAGACTGCTACAGTGCAGAACAAAGAAAAGATAACAGATGAACTTTAATCTCTGCATAAAAAAATAAACAAACAACAAAATTTGAAGCTCATTATAATTATCTTAGCCATATAATCAATAGTGATACAATTTTTTTTATATTCTTTATTTTTTGGGGGGAATACATCTCTTACCTGACATGTTAATCATATTCTTTTTATTTATTTATTTATGTACTTATTTTATTATTATGAATAAAGAAGTCATATTTTCTATCCGTGTATATCCTTATTCAAGGTCCTTTCCCCCTCCCACCATATCAGGTCATTCTCTCTTCTCCACATCTCCCCATCCCCACCATGGGCAGGGAGTCCCAAGGTCCCAAGGTCCCAAGGTCCCAATATTGCTTAGTTCAGCCTCCACTCCTGGCAAATCCAGTTTTCTACCCCCAACATCAAGACTGAGTCAGATATTCCTCTAGGGGGAGTGGAATCCAAGTTGTCAGTTCAAGGTGTTTCTGATCCCAAGCTGTTCTGTGGTTGTGGTTTGCAGTCTGGGCATGCTTTGCTTTTTTTTTTTTTAAATGGGGTTCAGATTTAAAAAGGGAATTCTCAGCAGAAGAATTACGAATGGCTGAAAGGCAATTGAAAGGGTGCTCATCATCTTTAACCATCAGAGAAATGCAAAACAAAACAACTTTGAGATAAGACCTGACACCTGTCAGATGGCTAAGATAAAAGACACAGATGACAGCCTATGCTGGAGAGGATGCAGAGCAAGAGCAACACTGCTCCTCCATTGTTGGTGGGAGTGTAAGCTTGTTCAGCCACTCTGGAATGCAGTATGGCAGTTTCTCAGAAAACTGAGAATCAATTTCCCTAAGGATTCAGAAACACCACTTCTTTGTGTATACCCAAAGGACGTACAGTTGCACACCAATGGCATTAGCTCAACTATGTTCATAGCACCATTATTTGTAATAGCAACAACCTGGAAACAACCTAGATGTCCTTCAACTGAAGAATGGATTAACAAACTGTGGTACATCTATACAATGATGTACTACTCAGCAGTAAGAAAAAAAAAATGATATCCTTAAATTTGCAGGCAAATGGATGGATTTGGGGAATGTCCTCCTGAGCGAAGTATCACAAACCCAGAAAGATAAGCAGGAGATGTATTCACTCATTTGTTGACTCTAAACAAACAAAAAAAGTGATACAAAATTTTAATCTACCTCGTAGATATTATGAATAGGCATTAACCATCATAACAGAGCAAGTATCTGTGGAGTAGGGGGTTGATATTTAGGAACACTGAAAAGTGATATAGCTGGGTGATATGGAAATCTACTTTTAGCTCTTTTAAGATCTGTCACACTAACAACAATGTAGCTTGACAAGTTTGCAATATCCCCAACAGTGTAGAGGTTTCCCTTATTTCTATATCCTGTCCTGCTGAGCTTTGCTACCCCGACTGATATTATAGTAAATATTGATCTTATTTTGATTTTCATTTTCCTAAATATTTGGAACAATTATTATCTTTTGAGATAATTTGTAGTCATTTTTATTTCTTCATTTGAGATCTTTCCATTCAGATCCCAGCTTGCTTTTTGAATGATAATTTTTTATTTGCTTGTAAGTTCTTTGTATTATCTAGCTATTATCTTTTTTTAGATATATAACTAAAAAAGCTTCTCTCCCCACTCTTTGGACTTTTTGTTCTGTCCAATGATTGTTTTATTTGTTTACATAATGTTTATAACGTTTGAAGTGCTAGTTGTCATTTTTAAGTCTCAATTTCTGGACAAAGGAAATCTTTTTCAAAGGAGGATTTCTTCATCTGTGTCTTCTAGGGTATTGTCTAAGATTTTTTTTTTATAACATTTAAAGCATTTACTTAATTTTTATTGATGTCCTTTATCCATCCACTAGAAATTTTATTTTATATATATAGAGAGACACACACACAGAGAATATTCATTACTTTAATTTTTTTACTTAAAATGTTTTTATATGTACCTTTGCTCCCTGTTTCTTCCCTCCTCCCAGTCCTCATCATTCTCTCTCAGCCTCCTCCCACCAAATCCTCCCATCCATTTCCCCAAAAGGACAAAGAGTCCTAAGGTTGGTCAGTTCTCTCAAGAGAGGTGCCCCCTGGTATATTAACCATTTTTAATTTATTGTATCACAAGCATAGATAACATCACTATCAAATGGATTCAGCGTATTACAAACACACACACACACACACAAACACACCAGCATGCCATGTACCCGCATACTTACTCAGTGATACACACAAAAGCACATTAATATACACAAATAAAATGAATGATTATTTTTAAGATGATGAAAGAGCTAAAAAATTGCTACTGTTCTACATTACCTATATGCTTAAGACTCAGGACTGCATTTACCCACAATTTCCTGTAACTCTAACTCTAGAGGATCTGATGCCCTCTTTTAGACTCTGCAAACACCCCAAATATACATGGCATAAAGACAGTAACACATACAGCTAATTTAAATAACAATAATTTTATTAAGTTGTTCTTTTCCTTTTTGAGTTCATATGAGTTAAGTATATTATTCCATCATTCACTCTCTCCATTCAAAATTTTTCTTTTTGCCCATCTCTAAGTAATAACCTTTACTTATAATAATACGCTATATATCAATACATTATTAATAAAATTAATATATATCAATAAATATACATACATATACTACTAACCCAGTTCAGGGTTCCTAGTATTTATATGTGTTTAAAGTTGATCACGTGGCATTAAGTTATTTATCAGAGAGCTTGTCCCTGGTTCATAGTAATTTTCTATACTTTAGTAATCATTGGTAGCCAATTTTTTATTAAAAAATTATACTTTTTATGTACATGCTTATTTTCCCCACATGTATATTTCTGCATCATGTAAGTGAACTGACTACAAGGGCAGAATTCATTATAAGAGTCCTCTAAACCTGATATCCTACAAAGTTATAGCCTCTATATGAATGCTTGGAGATGAAATTGAGTCCTTTGAAGAATAGGCAGTTAGTTCTTTAACTGCAAAGTAATTTCTCCAGTTTCTGCCATTAGCTCTTCTTCTATGGGTTAAGTATTAGGAAATTCTCACTATACTGCCAAGTTGACTGGTAAGGTCATATTAAAGAACTTATTTATGAAAATATAATGTTGAGATTTCATGGATGAACTATCTTTGTCATGTCTAGGAGACACTAATTTGTAACTGTTTTCTGATATAAAAATAAGTCTAAAATAGTGTCCAAATTTTGACTGTGATACCTTTGCATATTATTCTGATATAGGATGGTAGTTTATGTTAAAATGATTAGCATACCTTAGGAATCTATATGAGATGTACTACATTATCTCTTAAAAAAATTGTCAACTTGGGGTGGGAGGGTGAAGGGACCTTAAATAAGGATATACACAGATAGAAAATGTGACTTTATTCATAATAAAAAATATTGTAAAAACTTTTTTGAGTTGAATACAGATGAACTGCAACTTCTTTTTAATAATAATAAGTGGTCATGAAGACTGAAGAGAATGAAAGAATTCAAAATACTAAATGTTTGCCTCAAATATTAGATTCTAGGTACAGTGACTTAAGGGAAACATTGTATTTGATTTTGTTTAAATCTTCATTCTTGTTATAGTTACCTTATTATTGAATTTCATTTAAATGCTTAGAGATGCAGGTCAGTATCAGGGTACCCTTGTGTGAACATGGAAAATTTATTTCCTTGACTCAAGCCAATGAATGTGAAAGTCTGTGCTAACAGAAAGAAGACACAAAACACACCCAAAAACAATGTTTCTGTCTTTGAACTCTACCTGGAACATTTTGTGGAACTTTTGTCATCCCCATAAATATTCATCTTGCTAAGGGATAGTGGCAGAAAGAATAGACTATGGTAGAACATCTCATAAACAATATTTATTTTAGTGTTTGTGTTCTGAATTAGAAATGAAAGCTTGGCAGAATAATGGCAACAGGGAAAGAGAGCAGATCAATTAGGGAGTTATTTCAGAAATTTAAGTATGGAGTTATGAATATAAATGTATCATGTTTAAAAATATCACTACAGAACAGAAGGAAAAACCCCACAGAAATAAAGATGTTTTCTGAGTTAAAATTTATAGCTGTGTAGAAATGAGTCTCAAAGTCTTAGATGGAAAAGACAGGTTAGAGAAGAGGGAAGGGATAAGAACAGTAAAACTTTTTCCATTCGCTTGCATATTAGAAATAATTTATCAAGACTCATTATGAAGTATGAAATTAGCCTTTTTATAGTTGGAAATTATGTTTGGAAGTCATAGATTCTAAAATAGTAGTCTTATACAGGTTTTAGATTAATATCGAAAATATTTTATTTAAAAGAAAAACAATATTTTTAAGTGTTTTAAAAATTCTACTGACAATTTGTGATTAATAAATCATAATATGTTTCATTTTTTCCCGTCATTAACAATAAAAAGAGTATAGGAAATTACTTAACATTCATTTTCAGATTTTTTTGTTTCAAACCAAATGTGCATGATTTTAAAAATTAAAAGATAATGTAAAAACCTTGGGTTATGTTAGTCACTGTTACATAATATATATTGGATCCAAAACAAATATTCAAAGATCTAAACCACTTTTATTGTATATTCTATGATGCTTGAACAAATGTGATGTCTCTCAAAGAATTGAAACATTTATGAAATGAATCAGGAGAAGCAGCAGAAGATCAAGAGATAGACCCACATCACAGACTGTTTGTTTTGGAGAACATTGTCAGACATGCATGTTATTGTGTTCTATATGCTTCCTAATCAAGTTGTCAGTTATTATCATAAATAGATGTTCAAGAAAAAGAGAAGAAGAAGAGAAGCATTTAGGTATAGAAGTAAAACAAATTAAATAATTGTTTATTGAGAAATGTAAATAAAACTAGTTAGAGACAAAAATAAACATCATTAAATTGATCTATTTATCAGTTATTTTTCCTATAATAAATTTAATTTATTATTCAGATAAATTAGGTATGTGGCAAACCAAATAATGGGCACATGATCTTTTTATTCATAAATATAAGCATATGTACAATAAAAGAATTAAAATTTTCTTGAATTATCTACTCTAATGCTGATAGAATTATTATTAATCTATGAATTTTGTTACCTTACATAACAATACTATTGTAAAGTTTTATCAAAAGAATTTTAACAGCTAGTCTCTCAAGTCAAGTCATTTCCCACATCTAAAAATTATTAAAATTTAATACTATGAACAAAATGCAAGCTTACATTTATTTATTTATTATTATGAAAAAAGCCATAATTTTTATCCAAAGATCCCCTTGTTCAGGCTCCCTTCCCCCTCCTACCCCTGGCAGTCACTCTCTCTTCTCCCAATCACTTTATCTCCTCCTCAGCAAGGGCAAGAGGTTCCAAGGTCCCAAGGTGGCTTAGTTCAACATCCACTACAGGCAGATCTGCTTTCCTCACCCCAACATTAATACTGGATCAGGTGCTTCTTTGGAGGGAATGGGCTCCAAGGTGGTTCAGATCCCAAGATGTTCAGTGGTTGTGGTTTACACAACTAACATTTATATAGCACTTGCTACTGATGGTTTCATAATTATTGCAAATGTTTACATATATTTTAAGCTTAAGCTTTTGGTTTATTAAATTTGTAGTATAAATATTATCTAATATTAACAAATGAGGAAACTAGTATCTAAGTGTGTGAATGTATGGGGGGTGTTTGTTAGTGTTACAAAAAGGCATACATATGTTACTTAGGCAAAACACTTGTTTCATCTTCTGAACATGATGTCTATGGTTTTACAGAAGTATATTTTCAATATGTATTTGAACTTAAATAGAGAAAGGTGCAATATTCTTTATCAGCATTTGAGAAATCTTGCAACATCCACTGAATTTTCATTTGATTTTTTTTAAAGAACACAAATAACATCATCTCATTTTGAAAAAATATATTGTATTTTTTATAAATAAATTTATTTACATTTCTTTAACATGAAATAAAATTTACCCAGCATGATTTGAGAAAAAAAGAAATACAACATTCATATTCCTACAGAAATTGTTCCAAACATGTAAATTTATAACTAATGTTTCAAAAATTCCTAGGGTGTATGTCTATATAACTAATAATTACTTACCTGTACTCCATAAAATTTGAGTCATTATAAATAATAAACCACTCACTTAACAGATATATACCTGTTGATATTAATCTAAGTTCTGTTTTGAAAATAAAAATAATGGTAAATCTGTACAACATTTTTTTCAACTTCTATTTTTAAATCACAATAATTTAAAAAGGAAACAATTCACAAGAGTTGAACAATGGGGTCTTGTCTATAGTAATTCTGTATTTTAGTCAATTAGCAAGAATAAAAATAAAGTGTTCTCCTGAAAAATAAAAAAGAAAGTACAAAAATGTATTAAAATTTATATAATAAATTTCACCCTGTTAAAGATATTGGTGGAAAAGACCCTTCAAAAACATACTTGAATCATTGTGAACAGTAGAAAGAAGATGAATCACGAAAAAACATTCTACATAAATTGTTAAAACACATTGACTAGGGGAGAGAGAACATCCTTGTCTAGTTCCTGATTTTAGTGGGATTGCTTTGAGTTTTTCTCCATTAAGTTTGATACTGGCTGTTGGCTTCTTGTAAATCGCCTTTATTATATTTAGATATTCTCCCTGTATTCCTGCTCTCTCCAGGGCTTTAATCATAAAGGAGTGTTGGATTTCGTCAAAGACTCTAAACAAACAAACAAACAAGAGAAAAGCAAAGCATGCCCAAGCTGCAAACCACAAACACCGAACAGCTTTGGATCAGAAACACCCTGGACTGACACCTTGGATCCCACTTCCCCTAGAGGAACACCCGACTCACTCTTGAGGGAGCCGGGAGAAAACTGCAACTGCCAGGAGTGGAGACTGAACTAAGCAATATTGGGGCAGTGGGACCATGGGACTGCCTGCAGCCTGCCTAGGGAAGGAATGGGGATTTGTGGAGAAGAAAGAATGACCTGATGTGGTGGGAGGGGGAAGGGACCTTGAATAAGGATATACAAGGTTAGAAAGTGTGACTTCTTTGCTAATAATAATAATAATAATAATAATAATAAGAAGAAGAAGAAGAAGAAGAAGAAGAAGAAGAAGAAGAAAAGGAAGAAGAAAAGGAAAAAAAGAAATAGAAAAAAAAAACCACATTGACTAGAAAGCTATACTGTTTGTGTGTACTCAGTGCCTTTTTCATGTAGTCCTCAACAATTGTGCTAAACTTGCAAGGTTGTGGTTAATTGGTGGCATTACAATAGATAAGAGAATAGGATGTAAAAACTACCCTCATTCGCAATAAGCTCATGAGTCACTAAGTGATTAGAATCTGAAACAACTTGACTCTACATAATTCAATTTTTCTACTTAACTTTTTAAATTTCAATAATGAATTCAATTACAAACATAAGAAGTATTTCTTGCACCCTACATTCATATTTACTTTAGGGTCCCCATCTTTGTTCACATGTCTAACTTCATTAAAAGCAAGGAATTGTTACAAACAGTTGCCAAAATCTGTTTTCATTTAATTTCATGCTGTTCAATTCCTTCTTTGAAATATTTTTAGAAATATTGAGAAGGTGCTATTTTAGCATTGGGGGAAGGGATGGTACACACACACACACACGCACACACACACACACACACACACACACACACACACACACACTCACACACCAATCTTTGTGAACCAAAACTAATTTGGTTTGCCTGTTTGTTCCTGTTCCTGTTCCTTCCTTCCTTCCTTCCTTCCTTCCTTCCTTCCTTCCTTCCGTCCTTCCTTCCTTCCTCTTTCCTCCTTCCTTCCTTCCTTTCTTTCTTCCTTCCTTCCTTCCTTCCTTCCTTCCTTTCTTTCTTTCTTTCTTTCTTTCTTTCTTTCTTTCTTTCTTTCTTTCTTTCTTTCTTTCGACTGAGTTTTTCTGTGTAGATAGACCTGGATGTCATGAATCTTTCTCAGTAGACAAGGCTGATTTCATATACAGAGATCCACCTGCCTATTCTTCATAAATGCTGTGATTAAAGGCAAATGTTTACTGGATCAGTGAGAAGGTGAACTGAACCAAATTCTGGAAAATTGTGTATTATTTGTGCACTGGTACTATATGAACATGCATGCATTAACCAGAGTAGGTAGAAATGGGTGTCAGAAGAAGAGAAAAAGAAGACAAGGAGATGGAGATAGGGAGAGAGGGAAATATGGAGACAAATATAGATTTTGTTTACCTGTAAAGCTGCTTATTAATAAAGTGTTTTGTAGAAAACAGTGAATAATATACCATTACTCTAGTAAATAGGCTACGTGCATTCCATGAGACCAATCAAACTCAATGTAAAAATTTATAAGTGCGTTCTTGGTTAAAATGTTCCCTCTAACCTCCCATGACAACTTTTATAGAGATCACTTGGCATTTTCTTTTCTGTTTAGAACATCCAAGAATATGTTTATTTGTTTATGTCTCATACACCTCAATAGCTGGTTATGGCTTACATGGTTTAGCTGTGTCCTTTGATTCCTTGATTTTTACAAATACAGACATATCTTTCAAGAGTTTATTTAATTTAAGACTTCTGTATCTGTTCACTTACTGATAATATTATGATATCTTGAAAATTTTATATACTGTATATTGATTAAATTATCCTACAACTTGTCTCAGCTGCTTAGTCTTAAAGACTTACAATTTGTAAACTTAATTGTGCTATGTATTTTAAACATTTGAAAATCAAGCTCCTGATTTTAGTGGGATTTCTTTAAGTTTTACTCCATTAAGTTTGATACTGGCTGTCTGCATCTTGTAGATTGCCTTTATTATAGTGAGATATTGTCTCTGTATTTCTGATACCTCCAGAACTTTTATCATAAAGGAGTACTGGATTTTGTCAAAGGCTTTTCCAGCATCTAAGGATGAGATAATGTGGTTTTGTTCATTTAGTTTGTTTCGTAGGTTAAACCAATGCTGCATTTCTGGTATGAAGCCTACTTAGTCGTGGTGGATGATAATTTTTATAACAAAACCCATTTCAATTTTCACACTTTAATAGTGGGAAACTTCAACACACCACTTTTACCCCTGGATAGGACAAGCAGACATAGACTCAACAAAGAAATAAGGAGTCTAACAGAGGTTATGATGCAATTGGATTTAATAGATATCTACAGAAGATTCCACCCAAATGCAAAGGAATATACGTATCTCTAAGCTCCTTATGGAACTTTCTCTAAAATTGACCACATAATTGGTCATAAAGCATATATCAACAGGTAAAAAAATGAAAATAATCCCTTGTAACATATCAGACCACCAGGGCCTAAAGTTAGAGTTGAACAACATCAAAAATCAAAGAAAGCATACCAGCTCATGGAAACTGAACATCACTTAGCTGAATCACCTCTAGGTCAAGAAAGAAATTGATAAAGAAATCAAAGTCTTTCTAGAATTTATGAAAATAAATCCACAACGTACCCAAACCTATGGGACACAATGAAAGCAGTCTTGAGAGGAATATTCATAGCTCTAGATGATTATATGAAAAACCTACTGATAAAATTTTTGTCAAATAGGTCTGTTACTTCTTTGCCTATAGTTACTCCAAGGTATTTAATACTATTTGCAGCTATTATGAAGGGTAATGTTTCCATTATTTCTTTTTCAGCTCTTCTATCTTTAGTGTATAGAAGGGTTAATGATTTTTTTGAGCTAATTTTGTATCCTGATACATCGCAGAAGGTGTTTATCAGCCATAGCAGTTCCTTGGAAGAATTTTGTGGGTCACTTATGTATACAACCATATCATCTGCAAATAGAGATAGTTTCACTTCTTCTTTTCTAATTTGCATCCACTTAATCTATGTTTGCTCTCTTATTACTTTAGCTAAAACTTCGAAAATTATATTGAATAGATAAAGGAAGAGAGGACACTCTTGTCTAGTTCCTGATTTTAGTAAATTGTATTTATTATATTTAGGTATTCTCCCTGTATTCCTGCTCTCTCCGGGGCTTTAATCATAAAGGAGTGTTGGATTTTGTCAAAGCTTTTTCAGCATCTAAGGATATGATCATGTGGTTTTGTTCCTTTAGATTGTTTATATGATAGATCATGTTTATGGTTTTTTCACACATTAAACCAGCCCTGCATTTCTGGGATGAAGCCTACGTGGTCATGTTGGATGATATGATGTATACATTGTTGTAAATGGTTTGCTATAATTTTGTTGAGAATTTTAGCATCAATATTCAAGAGGGAGATTGGTCTGTAGTTTTCCTTCTTTGTTGTGTCTTTGAGTGGCCTGAGTATTAGGGTAATTGTGGCCTCATAAAAGGAATTTTGCAATATTCCTTCAGTTTCTACTGTGTGAAATAGTTTAAGGAGTAATGGTAGTAATTCTTTGAATGTCTGGTAGAATTCAGCACTGAAACCATCTGGAACAGGGCTTTTATTTTTGGGGAGGCTTTTAATGACAGCTTCAATTTCCTTAAGGGTTATAGGCCTGTTTACATAATTAATATGATCTTCATTTAATTTTGGTAGATGGTACCTGTCCTGAAAGCTGTCCATTTCTTCTAGGTTTTCCATTTTTGTGGAATACAGATTTTCAAAGTATGATCTGATAATTGTCAAGATTTCCTGGGGGTCTGTTGTTATGTCCCCCTTTTCATTTCTTATTTTGTTGATTTGGACAATCTCTGTCTGTTTTTTTGATTAGTTTGGATAAGGGCTTATCTATCTTGTTGACTTTCTCAAAGAACCAATTCTTAGATTCATTGATTCTTTGTATTATTCTTTTTGTTTCAATTGTATTGATTTCAGCTCTAAGTTTGATTATTTCCTGCTGTCTATTCGTTCTAGGTGAGTTTACTTCTAATTGTTCTATGGCTTGTTCACCCACTCTGAAAAGCAGTATGGCAGTTTATCAGAAAACTGAGAATCAATCTCCCCAAGGACCCAGCAATACCACTTCTGGGTGCATACCCAAAAGATGCACAGTCACACTCCAATGACATTATCTCAACAATGCTCATAGCAGCATTATTTGTAATAGCAACAACCTGGAAACAACCTAGATACCCCTCACCTGAAGGATGGATTAACAAACTGTGGTACATCTACACAATGGAGTACTAGTCAGGAGTAAGAAAAAGTGATTTCCTAAAATTTGCTGGCAAATGGATGAATTTGGGGAATATCCTCCTGAGCGAGGTATCACAAACCCAGAAAGATAAGCAGGGGATGTATTCACTCGTTATTGGAATCTAAAGAAACAAATAAACAAAGAAATTCTAAGCATGTCCAAGCTGTAAATCACAACCACTGAAGAGCATGGGATCGGAAACACCTTGGACTGACTCCATGAATTCCATTCCCCCTAAGGGAACTCCTGACTCTGTGCTGATTTTGGGGGGAGAAAACTGGATTTGCCAGGAGTGGAGGCTGAACTAAGCAATATTGGGACGTTGGGACCTTGGGATCACCTGCCCATGGCGGGATGGAGAGATGTGGAGAAAAAAGAATGACCTGATGTGATGGGAGATTGAAGGGACCTTGATTAAGGATGTACAGGGATAGAAAATGTGACTTCTTTATTCATGATATAAAAATTCATAAAAGTCTTGTAATCATATCAAAAAAATTAAAAAAAGAAAACCAAGATCAATTTGATTTTTGCTTGAAATTTTAAAATTTATTAAAAAACTGATTCTATATCTTTGATTGATCAATTTAATTTCTAAAAACATATATTTTTATATAAAATCTCACCCAGTAATTCTAAACATTGTCAGAATTTTTAATTACAAGTTTTGCTTTCCTTAACCACTTAATTGTCTTTACACTTAAAAATGTTAAAAAAATATTATTTTAGTATCTTCATTATTGTTTCTTTCTTTTTGAACTAGCTAGATATCCCCCTTTATCATCATCCATTACTGAGAAGCACTTAAAAGTGTGAGATAGACAATAATATACTCAACATATTGAGTTTTAATATTAAAGCATCCATTCAATAGATGAAATAGACAAATCATGAAAGAATTAATACTGATACCTGTCTGGGTATTTAGTGTCTTTAGAGAAATGTGTATAGAAATTGAAAAATAAAAACTTAACAAAATCTCTAGTCATGTTAGATTGTTACATTTAGAAAATATCTCAACAAACTATGTACTTTATATTTTCTGTATAAAATTGGTCTTTATGTTCACTATATAGTGTAAATACATACCAGTTCAATTTTTTTTTATTTTAATGTTAAAAAAATACACTTGGCTATTTTTTATAACAAAGTTTTAAATATGTACCATCTGTTTGAATTGTGTGACTTGTAATCATATATAATATATTCATGTTAAAGTAAAATCATGAGATTTTACTTTAGTTATATTCTAGATTTTATAGATCCTTCTAAATTTTGTCAAGAGTAAAAGAGAATAAATAAAAGACAATTTAACAACAGTATTATGAAGTGCTAAGTGTAAGTGTAAATATGTATAATACATTTCCTGTAATCTTATTATTACAAATGTAAGTTCACCATAAAAAGATACAATAGTTAACAATATTTGAGAATTTATCATCAAAATAACAATAAAATCTTAGAAAAAATTCATCACATAACTTTTAGGTGAATATAAACTATTTAGATTACTCATTTCCATTTTTATTCATGTATGCTTCGAGACTGAGATAGAGAGTATCAGTGAGAAAAATGACATTATTTTAAAATATTTTTAAAAAACATGAGTTCAAAGATAGTCCAGGAAAGACCACATGCTTAGATATAGCTTGCAAAGAAAAATCAGATTCCATTATTTGAAGACACAAAACAACATGAAGTTTGTGGTTAAAGAGTTTAGGGGGAGTTTCTAGGAAGCATTGGAAAGTAGAGCTAATATTAAGATCAAAGTATACTATATAGAATTTTCAAGAAAATATTCAAAATAAAATAAATAAATAGACAAATAAGAAATGTAAAATGGGGAGGGCTTTCCACCGCCTTTTGTTTCTGCCTGGCGTGGGCTCTCCGGTTCAGGTTGTATCAGAGTAAGATGGACGGTAGCTTTGATTGTGACTGTGCTGAGCTGGAGCCACCTGATCACTGAAAAAAGATACCTGACAGCCAACATCACCAGGGCTTGCTGTTGAGATACAGCAACAAAGGGAACTAGTACTTCCCGGAAACTTATGATGCTGCTCAGGACCAGTCCAACACTGAATGTATCTTCACTGTGAGAGGATGTCCACAGAGGCTTGCCGGAGTTGCTGCCCTTCCTTGAACTATGAGAACTGCAATCTTTTTAATTCTCAGTATGAATAGAGATTTTTGAGCTTTAATTCTGAGGGGAACTCAGCAGGCCTGGTTGGCGTCTGCAATGACCATCAAGAAACCATCTTGCTGTGGAAACAGAATTGTTTTTCTCCCTTTTTGAGAGATCTTTCCTTCTGATGCCAGTTTTCTTCGTTTACACAAGTTCAACAATTTGAAAGGAAGAGGCAATTGTAAGGGTTTCAAAATGGCCGAGTAATTTGAAAGTCTCATGAACATTCATGGTTTTGATCTGTGCTCTAGGTACATGGACTTAAAACCATTGGGCTGTGGAGGCAATGGCTTGGTTTTTTCTGCTGTAGACAATGACTGTGACAAAAGAGTAGCCATCAAGAAAATTGTCCTCACCGATCCCCAGAGCGTCAAACATGCTCTTCGTGAAATCAAAATTATTAGAAGACTTGACCATGATAACATTGTGAAAGTGTTTGAAATTCTTGGTCCCACTGGAAGCCAGTTGACAGAGGATGTGGGCTCTCTGACGGAGCTGAACAGCGTCTACATTGTTCAGGAGTACATGGAGACAGACTTGGAGAACCTGCTGGAGCAGGGCCCTTTACTCGAAGAGCATGCCAGGCTTTTCATGTATCAGCTGCTACGTGGGCTCAAGTATATCCATTCTGCAAATGTACTAAACAGAGATCTCAAGCCACCTAATCTTTTCATTAACACTGAAGAATTGGTGCTGAAGATAGGTGACTTTGGTCTGGCACGGATCATGGATCCTCATTATTCCCATAAGGGTCATCTTTCTGAAGGATTGGTTACCAAATGGTACAGATCTCCACGACTTTTACTTTCTCCTAATAATTATACTAAAGCCATTGACATGTGGGCTGCGGGCTGCATCTTTGCTGAAATGCTGACCAGTAAAACCCTCTTCGAAGGTGCACATGAACTTGAACAGATGCAGCTGATCTTAGAATCTATTCCTGTTGTGCATGAGGAAGATCATCAGGAGCTTCTCAGTGTGATTCCAGTTAGATTCCATTAGAAACGACATGACTGAGCCACACAAACCGCTAACTCAGCTGCTTCCGGGAATTAATTAGTCGAGAAGCACTGGATTTTCTGGAACAGATTCTGATGTTCAGCCCCACGGACCGGCTAACAGCAGAGGAAGCACTTTCCCATCCTTACATGAGCATCTACTCTTTTCCAACGGATGAGCCGATTTCAAGCCATCCTTTTCACATAGAAGATGAAGTTGATGATATTCTGCTTATGGTGAAACAGACAGTCACATTTATAGCTGGAAAAGGTATCATGATTGTCAGTTCTCAGAGCATGACTGGCCGATTCATAACAACTTTTATACTGATGAGGTTCAGCTTGACCCAACAGCTCTGTCTGATGTTACTGATGAAGAAGAAGTTCAAGTTGATCCTCGAAAATAGTTGGATGGAGACCGAGAGAAGTATCTGGTAGATCCGGCCTTTGACACTAGCTACTCAGTTGAGCCTTGCTGGCAGTACTCAGATCACCATGAGAACAAGTACTGTGATCTGGAGTGTAGCCAAACCTGTAACTACAAAACAAGGTCACCATCATATTTAGATAACTTGGTGTGGAGGGGGAGAGAGGTTAACCATTACTATGAGCCAAAACTTATAGATCTTTCCAACTGGAAAGAGCAAAGTAAAGAAAAATCAGATAAGAAAGGCAAGTCAAAGTGTGAGAGGAACAGATTGGTGAAAGCGCAGATATCGCTGGAGGAAGCATCCCAGCAGCTGGCTGAGAAGGAAAGGGAGAAGAGCCAGGGCTTCGATTTTGATTCCTTCATTGCAGGAACTATTCAACTTCGGTCCCAGCATGAGCCTACTGACGTTGTGGACAAGTTAAATGACTTGAATAGCTCAGTCCAGCTAGAATTGAAAAGCTTGATATCCAAGTCAGTCAGCCAAGAGAAGCAAGAAAAGGGAATGGCTAATTTGGCTCAGTTGGAAGCCTTGTATCATCAGTCCTCTTGGGACAGCCAGTTTGTGAGCAGTGGGGAGGAGTGTTTCCTCATCAGTCAGTTTTGTTGTGAGGTCAGGAAGGATGAGCATGTGGAGAAAGAGAACACATACACCAGCTATTTGGACAAGTTCTTTAGCAGGAAAGAAGATTCTGAAATGCTAGAACCTGAGCCAGTCGAGGAAGGGGAAGAAGCATGGGGAGAGAGGATGTGAGGCGGGGCTTCTGAACCGCAATGGGGAGATCCTCCTGAGCAAGAAGTTAGAGTCCATAGGCACCCCACAGTTCCACAGCCCAATGGGGTCCCCACTCAAGTCCATCCAGGTCACCATAACACCTTCCGCTATGAAATCTTCCCCTCAAACCCCTCACACGACATACAGCAGCATTCTGAAACATCTGAACTAAACACTCAGCAGACATTTCTCTTTGTTCTTCATGAAATGTGTTGTGTCTTTTTTTATCACTAATGTTTTAAGTCATCTTTTTTTACTTGAATCAGAAGGTGTCATTAATTTGCAAGAATTTTTTTCTTAGTTCTCAGTTTACAAAATGCAGACTTTTTTTCTACATGTGAGTTAGTTTTCATTTGAACTGGCATGTCTTTTGCACACACACACATAATAAAGCAGAACAGTGCAGTGCAGGAGGAGACCAGATGCGCTAGGGTGAATAGACATTCTCATAGACCAGTGACCTGCTTTACGGGAAACAAAACTTTGCCTTGAAACTTCCACAGTGAGACTGTACATAATTGCATGAAAAGATCTATTTTTTTCCTGAAACATTTTTCATTCATTAGTATTTTCAAGTTTTTCATACTGTACGCATTTCTTAAGACACATGATACCACCAACTGAAAACAAATGCCGAATTTGGTACACATGTGTTATCTACCTCAAGATAACAAAGTATGTGGCGAAACATAAACCGCCCATAGTGCTCCACGGCATATGCACTTCTATCTTAGCCAGCGTTTATCGTAGTAAACTATTGAGACTGCTCACCATTTATAAATGTCCTGGTATTCATTCTTTATAGTGAAGTGTTAAATACATCACATCTTATTTATTTTTAGCAAATCAGTATATTTTCTGTATTTAATTATAAAAGTTAACTTAGTTTTAAGTTTATTTCAACTGCCCTTTTTTCCATTCAGCACTATGGTTTGTTGCCTGCCAAGCTGATGATGTGACATTAGCTTGCCCCAAGGCTGTCCATGTACGTTAAGTAAAGTGCTCACTGTGTATAGGAATCTGTATTTTGGAGGTGCTTGATCTATCTACAAAGAAAAATTAGGAGTTTATTATAAAATGCTCCTAGAAGTCTTAATTGTGTTTATTTTTTTTTTAAAAAAAACTTGTAATGTTAGACTTGTGTGCATGGAAGTAATTAAGGTACATCATTATTGTAGTTTCAACATTGTACATGATAAGCCTTCCCTCTCTCCTGTTTTTACTGTATGTTTTTATTGAATGATCTATTCCCCATCCCTAGGCAAGCATGAATAAAATTAGGTTAAATGTAAAAAAAGAAAAAAAAAAGAAATGTAAAATAAATTAGAATAGAATATTAGAATAGAATAATTGAAAAAAGAGACATCTAAAGTAATGTGGATAACATCATTAATGTGAGGGATATGCATGATATATACATGTAGGAAAAGGTCACACATCCTAAGTGCTGATATTATCAGAAGTCACCTATGTATACATATGAAAATATTTTTATGTAATATATGAAAAAAATTATACTATCATCCAGGTAATCAGTACTGCATCATACCAACTCTAGGATTTTCTACACCAATTGTGGTAGCATACATAAAAAAATTACAAGATGTAACACAACATTTATAAAATATTCTAGAATAAGGTATAAAGTTAATTATTTGAGATAAGAGAAGCAATTAAAGTAAATTTTACTTGAAAATTTACTGTTTGGCTCTTAGACTTTACAATAATTAATAAAATACATATTTTAAATAAGTAAAAAAGTAAATTTATGAAAATAATTTAAAAATGTTGTTGATCTCTTTCAGTTAATTCACTTTATGTATAATATCCTTGATCAGAAGACTTTTGTGTCATGTAAGATTGAGTTATATGATGACCCATGTTGTTAAGACTGAGAAGAAAGATATAGAATGAGGACTTCAGTGACAGAATATACTCATCATCATCATCTGTTGTGTTCGGTTTGGGTGGTGTCTGTGTCAACAGCACTCAGCACCTATCAAAGGGCCTGAGTTCCACAGTGGAAGATTTGCAAAAAAGGAGGAAGTCTAAAGAGTGTTAGAGGAACAGACACACACAGACACAGACACATACACACACACTCACACACACACACACACACACACACACAGACAAACATACACATAATGGACAAGAAACCAACAATATCAGAGAAATAATTAGAAAAACATAAGTATCATTCCTTTCATGTTGATCTCCACATCATTTATTTTCATGAAATCACAAATGCTTCCTTGGGTAAAACATACTCTGCACTTTTCTGCAAATAAGGTCCATTTTGTATATACTAGTTTCTTTATGTATATGATATTTACAGCTTTGATCTACTATTTTTGGAGATACAGAATTATATAGTTAGAGACTCAAGTTTTGTATTTCTTTGCCTGTCATACAAACTACACCATAAATTTCAAAATAAAATCTATTTTAAGTGATAATCAGATAATATGATTCTAATGTTCCAAACTAAGTTATGCTTCAGTCTTCAAGATTTTGAGAGTACTCAAACAAGCTATTATTTTCCTCTACCACGATCACTCCCTTTTCTCTTTTTCCTGTGAACTTCCCTTTCCTTCACGTTTTCTGATATCTGAGAACTGTTTTATACCATTGGAGCTTCACAAGGATTAATGTATTTGCATTTTTTCACGTCTCAATTGTTCCTTTTAAGTTTTTTCTCTTTTACCTCTTCAACAAGCAAGTTAGCTGTTCAGCTTAGCCTAAAAGTCTTTCCACTCCTGATGAACTATGAGTCCCCACACAGATGTGTTTGTATTTGTTTGTGGGTGTGTTTACACGTGAATGTGTGCAAGTGTGTACGTGTACTTAAGAAAAAAGACAACATAAAATTTATTCTTCAGATATTTTCTTCTCACCCCTTCTTTTTCTCTCCATTCTTATTTCCACACCACCTCTCTCAGGAATGTCTCTCTATCCTAAAATATGACTAGAAGGATGCATTTTCTGTTCAGTAATAATATTAAAAGAGCACAGAGATTTATAGCTCCCTCTTTATCTGATTCTCATCTCTTAGTATTAAGTACTGAATTTTTTTGTGTGTACCAATATGCTGAGATTTAAAGGTTGAATTTAGCTTCTTTTGTTTGCAACATAAACACCTTATCAACTGCTCTATTAAACAGTCACATCAATCCCATCTTTATTTTTATAAAAATAGCATGTCAGATATATATATGTGTGTGTTTATATATATATGAAATAACCTAGTGTCTCCTCGTTATAAATTATTTGGTGGTAGAATGTCTCTTGGATCACCACTATTCAACAATATAATTTATTATATAGTATATTTCTATGTATTATTATATATAATTTCTATATCAGGAAATATAGGACATTATAAAATAAGTTGTAATTTCAGCCTTCCAGATTGAACATTTTAAGAATGAAATATAAAACTTTATGAATAAAAATGAATATGTAGTGGGAAAAGAAGATAGACAATTACATTCACAAATTTGAGAGGACAGGTACAAAACTTTCAAATAGCCATATTTACAGAGAATATTTTTCAGATTTATACATATTTAATACCAAAATATATACTCAGTATATATGAAGATTAAAGTAAAAAATCCCAATAAATCTACTTTGATAATAAAATATTACAATTAAAAACACATTGATGTTGAAAATAAGAGCCTTGCTGTAAAAACACAGATCAAATTAAATTTATAAAGCTATATGAGTAGAGCATTTCTCTTTGAATTTTGGAAAATTAATAGATGTAGGGGAATGTGGCCAGCCTAACTTGATAAAGCTGTAGTTTCCCCTTGCTGGGTAATATGTCTAAGAGTGCATCTGAAGTCTTCCTGCTGAGACAGCATGGAGACCAGAGTGTCTTCAGCATCCAGTGGAAAATTGGGAGGATAATATGTTTTCTTCATGTCAGCAGTGAAGTTTTGGCATGACTGCCATCTGCCTTAAATGTGTTTGTGTTTGCCTGACTTGCCTGACCCCTAGGTGCCTACACTGTGCCTTTTTACTTCTTCTCCCAAGATGGTGCCCAGAGTGATCTTCTTGGGCAACAAAGAGAGAAAATCCTTGTTTTAATTTTGGTTGATTCATATAGGAACAGTGAAATTAATGATAAAAATTTAAATATCAACCTTTTTTCTTGTAGAAATAAAAGTGGCACATCAATTCAGTAAATTAGTTGTAACTAACAAAAATAGAGAAAAGCATGATTAACTAACTATGTATTAAAATAGCATAATTAGAAAAATCAGTAGAAATAATTAATACAAGCTATTTGATTACAGTGTTTGAAAGGTCATGCCAATACATTAGAAATATAAAATGATAAGCCTATTAAAAGAGTGTAAAGTAAGAAAAAATACAATAAATTAGAAATTCCTTGTACCTCTCTGTCTTATACATGCCCATAAACACACACAAACACACTAATTTACATACAAACATTTAAGAAAACACACAGATTATTCCTTAATTAAAGTGATTCTGTAATTGTAAAGATAAGTATATCTTATTTTCATGTTATTGACAAGAAATATGAAAATCTTTTGCATTATTTTCATTTTATGTAAGGCTTCTGGGAACCTGTCAGTTAATTTGAATAATACATATACCTTGTATATTCATAAAAAGTCTATGTTGAGTACCTGTTTCCTTCATTAAAAATTTGCTAACATATGCAAGTTGTTTAATATCCATATGATTGTAATTAATTTGATCATTTAAAGTCATTTTACTCCTTATCTTTATTCTTCATTCTCTCTTAAAAAAGGTTTTTATATTTTTGATTGTGAGCCGAGCCTTTAATGGCTGAGCCAAGAGAGAGTGACTGGAAGGGGCAGGAGGGTGAAGGGAACATGAACAAGGATATAAATGAATAAAAATATATGACTTTATTCATAATAAAAATTTTAAAAATCCATATTTGTCATGTAGTCTAGTTTGGAATAATAATAATTTTAAAAAAAGGATTTTTGGGAAAGAGCAGAAAATTTATAGAATACCTATTCCTTTCTTTTTTTATTGTATTTAAACTAAATTTATTTAGAGAACTAAAAGCAAGATAACAAGTACCTAGGCTTCTTCTAAATATAGCATGATAACATTCTAAATGGCAGAACCTAAAATTTGCCATGCAGTTGAGTAATAAAGTTATATACTCTTCAATTTTGTCTTACAAAATTAGCATTCTTAGGACTGAACAATTATTTCCATTTGTTTCTATTGTTCTGTTCCACAGTAGAAACTTGCATCATACCCCATTAAGATCTTATAACTCAGATAAAACTTAACATATAATATTTTACTGTTCATTGCCACATCCCCTTCTAGAGCCTCAATGTGTATATTTTAAATATGGTCACCCAGTTAGCACTACTCCCCACAGTTTTAATACAAACAGCTTTCACTTTATATTTTTCTCATAATTGTGTAAAATATAATGCAAAACAATACTATAAAACATATTGTGTTATACTGCATATAACAGATTAAAATATTATTTTACTACTAGACTATAAACTTCTTAAGTATAAAAATACAGTTGCTTTTATATTTATATTTTTATTAGCAATATTCATCTATCAGAATGCTCAGTATAGTTACTGACTAGAAGAATGATGCTATAAAGTAATTCTTAGTCTGTCTAAAAAAGAAATGCCAAGGTCCTATGAACATTTGAGTAAAGCTTTATATTAGTCATTTGTTATATTTATAGCAAAAATAACTATGTAGCTGTCATTTATAATATTTATATGGATATTGAGTAGAATATAATTTCTGCCACATGTTAAGTATAGTACTTTAGTCATGTAAACTTTATAATTCTTTAGAAAATTGGAGAAATGTAATTTTTCTATAATATCCATATCCTCAGATATGTATGTATACATATGTACACATATACTTATTGTACTGAGTATTTCATTAAGAGAATTTCAAATTTAAAAATGTTATTGTTTATAAATTAAATGTTAAAACTACATTTTATACTCTGTAATAATTAAAAATTTTTGGTTTTGTAAAAATAAAAGATAAGAAAACTTACTTAGACTTAATGAGTATATTGAGTTTTCACCTTAACTATAGAGTATTTCTGTACTTAAAGCTCTGCTATTGACTGCATTATCCATGTTGGTTTCTAAACAACTTCAATGAGAGCTTTTTGTTGATATATGTTTCTATCTGATTGCTAATTGGCAGATCTACAGAAGTCTAGACTTATTGATGAAACTTCAAAATGAACAAGAATAAATTACACATAATAAAATTTACTACTTCATAAAGATAAATATTTCATCTTAAAATCAATTTAAGAAATAGCTTGAATCAGGGAGTTTTCTGTGAGATTCTTCTAACAATGTCAGAATCTACATCCATAAAATTTCTCCAACATGACTGTGTATAATTCTGAAATAAACAAGGGCCAAGAATAGATATACAAAAAAGAGTGACTTAAGTTCACATGTTCTCAACTTTACACAAAGAATAATAGGCATATAAAGAATGTTAAGAGCATAAAAGTTAGAACCACCAATTAATAACCTATCAATTTTTTAAATATCTAATGGTAACCCTAAATCCATACATATTAATAACTATATATGAATAAGGATTATCTCTAAGTATATATATAAAGATTTATTCATATAATAACAATTATCAAAAAGATAGGCCATAAATCTGAGTGGGAGTGGGAGGAATATGTGTCAAGGTTTAGAGGAAGAAAATAGAAAAAAGATATAATTATAATGTCAAAAATAATTGGACAAAGAAAGTTTAGAATTACATGAATCAACAGATGCAAATATGCAATCATCAACCTAAAATAATATTCTAATAAACCATGTGTGGTCATTTATTGTCATATGTTTCTGTAACATCTTAACTTTTTCGATAGTCTTAAACATATTGAAAATTAATATACTAATTGTTGATATCAAATTATAGTAAAAAGTTATAAGACATTTTTATTTGTTTCTGTGTTATAACTATAGCACTTTTCTCTTCCATTTCCTAACTCCAAACACTCTCATAAACCTCTACTGTATATTTTTCAAATTCATGACCTCCTTTTTGTCAATTGTTATTATACTTATGTACTTGTATTTAAGTATGTAATTAGTCTTTTAATTTCTATGTATATGTGTCTAAGTCTTGCAATTCTATTGTCAAATTTTATTCAGTAATGCAAGGAACAACATGAATCATTGTATGTTACCATTTATTAGAAATTTGTATATGACAACAATATTTTCTAGTCATTCCCTTAAATACTAGCTAAATACAAAATCAAGCCTCTAACCTATTGGAAATCTACACTGATGAAAATAATTTCTTGCAGATTTTGTTTTAATATAGCTCTTAACAGTGTCTAACCTGACCTTTGGGATGCCAAATTTTCATGATCACAGTTTCAAATAGCTTTTATGTTGTGCAATTACACAAATTAACAGGTTGACTTGAAATTTATATTAAGGTATTTCATTATGCTTATTAAGCAATAAGGTAATAATACAAAATTTATTGATGCCTTTGATTTGATTAGAGTTACTTATTGAGTTTTTATTTGCTGATTTCTTCTAATGACTTTAATTAGAGCAGTTTTTCTGTATTTTATTTCTTAGTTAATAAAATAGTCTATTAGAGAAAAATAAGATAGTTTAAATCTGACTTATTTCTATGTGTATTACTTTATATGATCTTCTAGTTACATTTTCATTTAAAGGAATAAAACAATAAAACAAAAAACCAAGCAGGTGGCCTTCCTCCCTTCTTTCCCAGACCCACCACCTCTCCATTTCCTTCAGAAATGAGCAGGCCTCAAAAACAACCAAACAGGACAAAACAAGATACAAAGGCTCTCATATTGAGACTTGAGAAGGCTACTCAATAGAAGGAAGAGACACCCAAGGGCAGGTTAAAGAGACACACCCAGCACCACTGTTAGGAGTCACACAAAAGACCAACCTAACAACCATGACAAATATGCAGAAAAAGTGTGGAAGATCCATACAATTCCCTTGCTGCTTCCTTGTAAGCTCATGTGAACCTTGGTTACTAGATTTCTTGGGTCACATTCTCCTGGTGTCCTACATAAGTATATATTTTAATGAACAAATTCACATTTTGCTATCTGATATAAATTCCTGGGGACAGTTTCTCAACTAAATAATGAAAAGTATTTTATTTAACTTAATTATAACTAAGCATCACTTTTAAAACTGTTACAAAGGAATGCTTTAAATATGGCTTAACATGTTTTTTGGGTTTTTAATTTTTTTATTTATTTTTAATAAAGTCTCATTTATTATCCATTTCTCCCCTTGTTCAAACCCCCTTCACTCTCTTACCCCTCCCAATCACTCTCTCTTCTCCCCATCTCAGGTCCCAAGGTGGCTGAGTTTAGCATCTACTCCAGATAAATTCAATTTCCTCATCCTAATATCAAGATAGGGTTAGATGTTCCTCTGGAGGGAATGTGCTCCAAGGTGCTACTCAAGGTGTATTTATTATTTCAACCAATCCTAAATTATAAGTATATTTTTAAAATTTTGTTAACCTTTTCAAAGTTATTCCAGATCTTTTCTTTCTTTCTATAATCCCAACTTTAAATGATTTTTCAAAAACAAAGCAAAAATCCAATACAACAAAGCCTACAAAAACAAAATAACACAACATCCAAACAAAGAAAAAGACAAACAAAATAAAACAGAAGCAAAAAAAATATCAAACTGTAAACAAAAAAAATTACACACAAAAAACTGTGAAGTATGTTATATGTTGGTCAATTACTCCTAATCATGAGTTCAGCCTTGAGTGGTTAAATTACTCACTGTCCCTATATTTGATTAAGAAGTTTTCACTTTTTCCAGAAGGTATGACTGTTCAATTGGTAACCTTTAGCTTAGCATCTAAATTTTCATTAATTAATTAATTAATTCATATTTTAAATACAAGAAAATAAAATATTTAATTGAAGTTGTGTAAAGAACACCAACAGAAAAGAATCTTAGAATAGAAAAAAGAATTAGAGACTAATTTATTTACAAATTCATGATTCCCATAATAAATAAGATGAAAGTAACAATATAAATTAGAGGACCTGGTACAGAATTTTGCAAAAGATGTTCATACCTGGATGAATGTTCTGTAGATTCTAGGAGACTATAAATATTAGCCTAGACAACTATACCCAGTAAACTTTCAATTAAAATAGATGAAGAAATTAATACCTTCCACAATAAAACCAAATGTAAAGTATCTACAACACAGCTACACAGATGATGTTACAAAGTAAAATCCCAATTAAGAGTTTAACTACATCCAAAAGCTCATGAAGGATACTTAATTGCAGACCAGTAAAATTTAATTCTCTCTCTCTCTCTCTCTCTCTCTCTCTCTCTCTCTCTCTCTCTCTCTCTGTCTCTGTCTCTCTCTCTCTGTCTCTCTCTCTCTCTCACACACACACACACACACACACATATATATGCACGCAGACTGGAGACAGACACAACAACTACAACAGAAAAATAAAAAAATAAGCAATTCTTATTTATTTCTGTCTCTAAACATAAATAGTCTTAATTTCCTAATAAAAATACAGACTGAGAAAATATATGTGAAAACAGGATCCATCTTTCTGTTGAATCCAGAAAATACAGCTTAACATCCAGAAAAGATACCACTTCAGGGTAAAATGATATAGAAAGAATTTTCAAGCAATTGGACCAAAGAAACAATCTCTGAAGCTACTTTTATATCCGACGATGTAGTGGTGTTGTGTTCTGTTCTATTGTAAATTATTGTCCCACTTACTGATTTAAAAAAAAAAAAAGAAAGAAAAGCTGACTGACTGAAGGACATGAAGTGTGGGTGGGGCTACCAGACTAAGAAAACTTTGGGAACATCTCACAGCAGGGAAGAGATGCCACAGAGATGCTATGGAGATATGACGATGAGATGGCAGCAGAAGCAGAGGAAAGAAACTGAAATGCTGAGCTGAGAAAAGGTATCAAGGAGCATAGCTGAATAAGACAAGAAAGATAGGTTAGTTTAAGGGCAGAGCTAGCAAGCTATGTGCTTGGGCCCTAAAACAAACAGCATGACATTAATAAGAGTGGTGATTCTGTGGGAAAACTGGCCTCCGGATTACCTGTCAAACTTTGGTCTAGACAAAAAAGTCCAGGCCAGAAACCAACTACTACATGACAAAACATTCTTCAAACTAACACACATTAGATGAGCTACCAAAGTACACTATATACTTATTAAAGGAAAAATCCACCAAGAGGTCACTATTTCTTAAGATGTATGCCTCAAATCCAAGATCACCAAAGTTTGTAAACGTTTCAGTATTAAGCTTAAATCACACTTACACACAGGTACTTTGATGTTCTAATAACCCACTCTGTCTGGTAGATGGGTCTTCCAGACCAAAACCTGACAGAAAAATGTTGCAGCTAACTGATGTTATAAACAAGATGGGCCTAACAAATATGTACATAAATTTATACCCAAGCACAAAGGAATATACATTTTTTTAGCATCTCACACAAATCAAATTTTGATCTACTTTTTAACTAAATATACAATCGAATGGGATATATGATATCTACATATGGAATATACAGAATGCATACATTATATATATATAATATTGAATATACACAATTTCAGATCTCATTCTGAACACAAAGAACAGCAATATCCATTTCCACCACTACGGACATTTCTAGAATATAATACAATGAAAGAAAAGCCTACTAATTTCTCAGTTTGTCTCCTTTGACAAGTGACTACAATCAGAGTTTAATACTTTGTTTTAATGTGATGATAATAATATGGTAGAATCTACCTCATGATTCTGTTGTAATGATTAAAAGAGCTAATGAATACCTGACATATAGTCAGAGATCACTAAACATTAGTTGCCAAGTTCTTATCTATATGCTGCCTCCTCTTTGAGATCTAAAGACAAAGGAAAATAAACCTAGATTACAGGAAGGGTTCCTGGGGAATTGAGACTGGAGTGGTATTCCAAATATAAAACTGAATGAAATCCTTTTGGACTATTGCTGGCTGAAGCAGTTTCTGATGAAGACAGAGAACCGGGATATCTCAGAAGAAAAGCTTAAGTACAGTGAAATGTGAGGTGGCCTATGCAATCCCATTAGTAAACATATCTTACCCAAAAGGAATAAGACTTAAGGACATGCTTCTTTCTAAGAGAAAGCATTTCAGTTATGTCATCGTTTTCAAAGTCTTCCTTTCATCCCATACTTCTTTGAGTTCCATCCACTAACCACATCAAGTTTTGGCAGTGGTTTTCTAAGCTTAGATTCTAGGATTGATATGTGCCACTCCTTATTAACTCCTTTCTGAACAAGTTAAAACCTACTTTTTATTACTCTATGGCATCTGTGGGTAGGTGTTGAAAGTGAGATTTTCTGCTATATTATTTTTTGTTGGGGTAGCAAATAATCGTAAAACACCTTATTTGAGCAGAGATCCAAAACCTTAGCTTTCTTTCCTAAATCTTCCATAGTGCATAACATAATTGGAAAGATTGATGCTATCTAAAGGAGGGGTTTTTTTTTGGCAAAAGACTGACCCAAAATCTGTGATAAATATGGTAGGTAATCAGTTCTGAATTTATGCACAAATAATTTTCTCTTAAAATTTTGAGCATAAAATTTATAGCTCATCTCTATATGTATTTCAAAGGCATAGAGCAGAATAAGACCTTCAATTTATGTCTTTTAAGTTTTCAATCACTATGATTTGGTAAAAAGTATGCAAAGAATTGTTCTGTTGTTGTTTGACAAAAAATGTGGTTAGACAAGCTATTCTTATAAAAAGAAACTATCAGATTATTCGAGTATTCATATGTGTTTTTGTTTCTGAGGCAGGCTCTTAATGACTTTCCTATGAGTTGCTAAGTAGAAGGTACAGGCTTGAACTTAGAATGTTCTTCCTACTTATCCTTTCTGAATGTAGAGATTAGACATATTTACTACCCTGAAGGAACTCTGATGTTTTATCAAGTTATAAAAATAAAGGCTCTGTCATAGGACAAGAAGCACTGTTACCCATCTAAAGCACAGTTTTTGTACTATATCAGTATATAATAAGCCTAGTACTATAAAAATAGTCTTATACTTTTGAATGTCTATGGAAATTCTCTTAGTTGTTGATATACTTATTCTCAAAAGATATATATATATATATATATATATACATAATACAATTCCCATCTGCTATTTAAACTTATTTAAATATGTCATTATAAGTGGAAAATGTAATAAAGTATATACATTCTATTTTCTTGACTTTTATATTTTGTCATCAGAAGAAATATTTCTCATTTGCAATATTTTTCTTTACAAATACATAAAAATTCTGCTTTTAATTTTGTTGTTTCTTGTGCTCAAAAAATATTAAAATTTTAATCTGTAAGGTATTTTTCAATTATTATTTGGTAGATACAGTATAAGAATATATGGAATCAATATATAAAATTATGATTTTGTCAAATTCTATTGAAAGCATAAATCTTAAAGTGACAGGATTTTTCCTATAGTTATTTATTCTTATATCATCTGACCAATGTTACCTGTTTCTTGGATGAAAAAAATACATTCATCATATATTTTCCCTCATTTTTATTCCTGTGAATACATTTCATACAATAATATGGACAAAATAGATTCTTTTGTATGTCAATGTGACCCAATTCTTTTAAATAATCTTTCTATGCAGAAAATAGAGAAAACTTTGCATAAGATCATTTTCAAAATATCTTGAAACATGTTCCAGCAGTTATGAACACTAGCTAATATCCCAGAGCACCCAATTTGGAGTTTCAAAACCCACATGAAATATGACAAACATTTGTAATTTGAAATTCAGGGGATCTATGACATGTAGATCCTGTGAGTACTAGGCACAAAAGTGGTACACAGACAAATGTGTAGGCCAAACAACCATATACAAAATAACAATCAATTTACTTTTCTCATAATTTATGAGCGTGATTCATGAAAATTTTATTATTTATAATATTTTTGTTTAATCAGACTTTAACTTTAAATAACTATAAGATTCAAGAGCTAGAGACTTAAATGCTTATAAAAATAACTCAGGACTACAGGTCAAGAATGTTTTGTAGTTGTGATGATGTACATCCACATGCACAAAAATATATTATTTACAAAGTCAAAGAAAATGTGAGAAATTGTATGTGGGATAGTGGTATTTTTTTATCAGCCTAGAAGTCTACTTTTGGATAAGTTTTGAAAATAATATTTATTAAATTTAGAATTTGAAAATTTTTTCTCTTGAAGATACTACTCAAAAGTATTGTGTAATCATATGGGTATGTCTTTCTTTTATTATTATTTTTTAAAATTTTTTGAGATTATTGCATTTTTTATTTGAAAGTTATAATTATATTTTTCTAATCTTGATCTATTGGAGTGTCTGTAAATATCACAGTTGGCAGGAAAATGATCAGCATAAGGTGAAAAATGATTCTCTGTTCCATAACATTTTAGCAGGAGTGAGATCAAAGAATTTCAGATTCTAACTTTTTGGTTTGTTTTCCATACACCTTTAATTTAAGCACAGTAAAAATTATGAAGAGATTCCACATGACAGTTATCATCACAACAAACCTTAAGGGCTACATTGATACTCCCTTGCAAAATATACTTCCATAGGACAGAGCCTGTAACCTTTACAGCAACAATGAGTTCTATTGCCTGATAAACAGTTCCCAGGATAAAGAAATAAGAAGAAAGTATTCATTATAATCATAAGGAAAGTTTCTATTGGTGGATGATGGAAAATATTTGAAAACTCTTTCTTAAGAAAGAGTTAATTTATTGAAAGACAAAGCTCAGAGTTTAGGCCTAAACAATGCCCAAGATTTGATGGGATTCAGGAAAAGCTGGTTCCATAGAAGAGCAAAAGATCACCAAGTTCTTATATATAATTGTAGTATTTTAAAATTGAAAATTTCCTTTTTAAATAGGCAGAAGAAGGGGAAGTGATGTGGGATGTCTTTCTGTATGCTGCGATATGCATTATAATTGGTTAATAAAGAAATTATTTGGCTTATGGCAAGGAAGCTTGGAGGAAGATGGGAAAAATCCAAGAATAGATAAAAGACAGAGAAGGGCAGAGTCAAAGTAACTTTGCCAGCTGCTGCCCAAGGAAACAGGTAAGCAATGAGCCACATGGTAAAACACAGATTAATAAATTGTGTTAAGCTAAGTTTTAAGAAGTAGCTACTAATGAACCTGACCCATAGGCTGAACAAGTTGTAATTAATATAAGCCTCTGAAAATTATTTTATTAATTGCAGCTGTAAAACAGTTTGGGAAAGATTCTTCCAGACCTCAGGCCTGGACAGGTTTAAACCCCAGGCTACATTGAGCATCTCCTCCAGCCTTGTGAGTAAAAAGGCATCAGTTCCTTTCTTTGAACACAATAGGCCTATGTGTTTAGCATTTTTTCCAATGCTTTTTCTAAGCTGTGTCTCTTTATTTCCCTTCTGAAAAATCTCCCATTTGCTGCTACATTCCTTAATTTATTTCAAATTTATGATCTTTGTCCATTTTATTAGCTGGTATATGTGTGTGTATGTGTGTGTGTGTGTGTGTGTGTGTGTGTGTGTGTGTGTGTGTAATTAAATATATAAAATGAAACCTACCATCACATTATATGGATAGGTAGGTTTTATTCTTATACATCATTGCTTAGTTTCCTGTACTAATTTGTCTAGGATTGAGGTTTCATTAGCTTTCCCCTTTCATGTTAGTATGTCTACTGTTAATGATTGTAGTTTCTTTGATATTTCTAGTAAAGATAACATGTCACTTCAAGTTTCTAGTTCCTCTGGTTCTTACAATATATTATAGTAAAATAAAACTAAGGATGTATGAGAAGTTATAAGAAATTATGCTATTAGTTACAAATAGGAGAATGGATGATGGAAAGACAGACAGACAGAGAGACAGAGAGACAGACAGACAAATAGACAGATAGATAGATAGATAGATAATAGATAGATACTTGAAAAAGAAATTTTTTCCTTTGTGATCTTATAATATTCTTTTCATAAAAGCAGTAGATTATGTAACAAAAGTCCCAACAATAATCATGAGAAGCCCTCTTTTGAGTTGCTAGACAAGAGCTTTAAAAAGGCTCACAAATCAGAGGTTCTCTTCCTTGGTGGACCTCTGAAACATAGAAGAAAGTACCTGTTACTACATATCCAGTATTCCAAAATACATCTTACCTGAAAGCCTCCTCTCTGAGTACTGGCTCTCATGGTATGAGATATAATAATACAGTCTTCCAAAGGAGGAAAGTAACTATCACTCCTACGCAGATTAGTGTCTATTAACCACTACTCATTTATTGTGTGTGTGTGTATGTATGTATGTATGTATGTGTTTTTGTATGTATGTATGTATGAGAGAAACACACAGAGAGAGAGAGAGAGAGAGACAGAGAGACAGAGAAAAATAGAGAGAGAGACAGAGAGAGAGAGAGAACTGTCAGTGTACCCATGCAGGAATATGTGTTTGGAACTTTCAGCTGTTGAATGTATCTACATTTCAGGGTTAATGTGAAAGAACAAAGTTTAAGAAGAAGCTATCTTAGTTTATACATGTGAAATCTATTTCCCTCTGTGATTCAGCTGTCATGTTAAATCCCTATTGGGACAGACATTAACCTACCTTTAAGATATACTTCGTTTGCAAAAAGATCCAAGCCTGTCACCCTGCACAAAATTAAAATCCAAGTGGATCAAAGACCTCAAAATAAACCCAGCCACTTTGAACTTGATAGAAAAGAAACTGGGAAATGCACTTCTACAAATTGGCACAGGCAGCCACTTCCTCAATATAAAACCAGAGGCACAGACACTAAGGTCAACTATCAATAAGTGAGATCTCCTGAAGGAGAGAAGCTTCTGTAAAGCCAAGGACACTGTCCATAGGATGAAACGACAGCATACAGAATGGAAAAGATTTTCACCAACCCTACAAGTGATATAGAATTGATCTCTAAGATATACAGAGAACTCAAGAATCTAAAGCCCAAAACATTGAATAACCCAATCAAAAAATGGGGTTCAGAACTAAAAAGGGATTTCACAGCTGGCTCATAATCTTTAGCCATCAAAGAAATGCAAATCAAAACAACTTTGAGATACCATCCGACACCTGTCAGATTGGCTAAGATAAAAGACACAGATGACAGGCTATGCTGGAGAAGGTATGGAGCAAGGCCAACACTCCTCCATTGTTGATGGGAACATAAGCTTGTTCATCAACTCTAGAATGCAGTATGGCAGTTTCTCAGAAAATAGAGAATCAATCTCCCCAAGACCCAGCAATACCACTTCCAGTTGTATACTGTAAAGATGCACAGTCATACTCCAATGACATTACATCAGCTATGTTCATAGAAGCATTATTTTTAATAGCAAGAACCTGAAAACAACCTAGATGCCCCTCAACTTAAGAATGGATTAACAAATTGGTACATCTACACAATGGTGTACTACTCAGCAGTAAGAGAAAATGATGTCCTAAAATTTCCAGGCAAATTGATGGATTTGGATAATATCTTCCTGACTTAGGTATCATAAACCCAGAAAGATAAGCAGGGAATGTACTCACTCATTAGTGGACTCTGAACCAAAAAGAAAGAAAGAAAAAAAAAATCAAATCAAAGCATGCTCAAGCTGCAAACCACAACCACTGAACAGCTTGGGATCAGAAACACCTTAGACTGACACCGTGGATTCCACTCCCTCTAGAGGAACATCTGACTCCGTTGCGGGGAGAAAACTGGATTTGTCAGGAGTGGAGGCTTAACTAAGCAATATTGGGACCTTGAGACATTGGGTCTGCATGCTTATGGGGGGGATCTGGAGATGTGGAGACAAAAAGAATGACCTGATGTGGTGAGAGGGGGAAGGGACCTTGAATAAGGATATACAAGGATAGAAAATGTGACTTCATTCATAATAATAATAAAAAAGAAATAAAAAAAAACATTTTTCTACAGCATGGCTTTCTAGTTTGTACCATAACTTTGTGGTGCAAGATGAGACTGTGAATGTATGAATGTATTTGGGAAATAAGGTAAAAATGTAGAAACCAGAGGCAATAGTCACTGAAATGTTGCCTTAACTTTCTCTCTAAATTACTCATAGTTATCACAGGCTTTTTTTTTTCTTTTTTTTTCCTTTTTTTTTTTAAAAAAAAAAAAACTTTATTTATTTATTTGCCTTGGTGTTTGCCTGGAACTGGAACTACAGACAGTTGTTAGCTGCCATGTGGGTGCTGGGAATCAAACCCAGGTCCTCTGGAAGAGCAGAGGGTGCTCTCAACCACTGAGCCATCTCTCCAGCCCCGGCTGTTAATTTTCAAAAGGAAATATCAGCCCCCTAAAGAGATAGATGTTGGTGACTTATGTCTCAAAAATTTTCAAAATAAAAGAATCTTCTCGATTTTTTCATGGAATGTTCTGTTTTATCAATATTCATGATGAGAAATAATTGCAAGCAAAAATGGAATGCATGAAATTCTCAGCAGAGGAATTAACAATGGCTGAAAGGCACCTGAAAAAGTGCTCATCATCTTTAGTCATCAGACAAATGCAAATCAAAACAACTTTGAGATACCACTGAACACCTGTTAGATTGGCTAAGATAAAAGGCACAGAGGACAGCCTATGTTGGAGAGGATGCTGATCAAGGGGAACACTACTCCATTGTTGGTGGGAGTGTAAGCTTGTTCAGCCACTTTGGTACACAGTGTGGTGGTTTCTCAGAAAATTGAGAATCAATCTCCCCAAGGACCCAGAAATATCACTTCTGGGTATATACCCCAAAGATGCACAGTCACACTCCAAAGGTATTAGCTCAACTATGTTCATAGCAGCATTATTTGTAATAGCAAGAACCTGGAAACAACCTAGATGTCCCTCAACTGAAGAATGGATTAACAAACTGTGGTACATCTACACAATGGAATACTACTCAGCAGTAAGAAAAAAATGATATCCTAAAATTTGCAGGGAAATGGATGGATTTGGAGAATATCCTCCTGAGCAAGGTATCACAAACCCAGAAAGATAAGCAGGGGATGTACTCACTCATTAGTGGTCTCTAAACAAACTAACAAGAAAAAAGCCAAGCATGCCCAAACTGCAAACCACAACCACTAAACAGCTTGGGATCAGAAACACTCTGGACTGATCCTTCGAACCCCACTCCAACTATAGGAACACCTACCTGACTCTCTCTTGAGGGATGAGGGACAAAACTGGATTTGCCAGGAGGTGAGACTGAACTAAGCTTTATTGGATCAGTGGGACCATGGGACTGTCTGCAGCCTGCTCAGGGAGTGGATGGGGAATTGTGGAGAAAGAAAGGGTGACCTGATGTGGAGGGAGGGAGATGGGACCTTGAATAAGGATATACAGGGATACGAAAAAAAATCCAGAGGGAAAGCTGAACACAAAGTAATTTTATGTGTAGCAAATTATTTGCATTATCACCCTTGATAAGTCATGCTTATGATTTTTATTTTCCTTATAGTTATTGTTAGCTTATCAGCATTTTAAATTCAATTTACTGTTTTTCTTGATAAATACAAAATAAAAAAAAATACAAAAAATGGAATGCATGGAGTTAAAGACACAAGATAAATTCAAACCTTATCTAATATGTTAAAAATTATTGGAGTGGGAGAAGGGACTGTATTCAGGTATAAGGAATTTGGGTGATTTATTAATATAGATGAGGTGATACAAAAGTCTTTCAGTGTGTCAAAAGAGATGAAGTCTTCACAGTCACTACATCTGCATTTGCTCAGAGAAATTTTCGTTTACTCTCCCATTAATACTCTGACACTAGAAGGAATCTTCTTTTTTAATAATAAAAATTTCAAATGATTACTTCAAGAGTTTTTGATGGGGAGTTGTGGAGAAGAAAAAATGACCTGATATGGCAAGGAGGGGAAGGGACCTTGAATGGGGATATACAGGGATAAAAAAAAAAATTCAGAGGGAAAGCTGAACACAAAGTAGTTTTATGTGTAGCAAATTATTTGCATTATCACCCTTGATAAGTCATGCTTATGATTTTTATTTTCTTTATAGTTATTGTTAACTTATCAGCATTTTAAATTCAATTTATTGTTTATCTTGATAAATACAAAAAAAATTAAAAAAAAATCCAAACATATCTAAATATATTGAGAGATTCAATATAAACCAAGGTTGCATTTCAGATTTGTGGGCAAGGCAATGTATTAATAAGGTTACATTCATTTGAAATCACTTAAAAAATAAATTAAACTGATAAGAACAGATACTACACTTGATCTTATACAGGAACACCTGACTCGGTCTTCATGTTGAGGGGAGAAAACTGGATTTTCCAGGAGTGGAGGCTAAACTAAGCAATATTGGTACCTTGGGACCTTAGGACCACCTGCGCATGGGGGGGATGGGGAGATGTGGAGAAGATAGAATGACCTGATACGTTGGGAGGTGGAAGGGACCTTGAATAAGGATATACAAGGATAGACAGTGTGACTTCTTTGTTCATAATAATAAAAAAATAAATTAAAAAAGAAATATGTGCATTCAGTACATGAGTTTCTAAAAGAATTCAGTTTCAGAGAATTCAAGATAACTATCAAAAACTTAAAATTAATTATCAAAAAATCAAAAGCCTCAGGAATTAAGCTGTTTTAAGTTCATACAAAATAAGAAAAGACTTGAGTGTCTCAGTTGCTAGGCAGTTTGAAACCCCCTGTATTGATTACGCATTACTTGAAATTAAAGAGTGATGTATAATCAAACAAAACAAAATAAAATGCATACAATAATTGTGGAATGGACTTGCACATGACTAATATAGACAGCCAAAACGAGACTAGAATGATGTCATAGAAGGTGAAGAATTAATTATACATTAGACAATAAATAGAAAATAGTAATACCAAATGAAATTCATTTATGATTTAAAACATATTACAAATATGACATAATATAATGATAAAATGTAACCAAATAGATTTTGGCAATGGGAAAGAACAAGAAGTAAAAGTTATATTTCTTTAAAAATTTCTTTCTTTTATTTTTGGTTGTGAGCCTAGCCTTAATGGCTGAGCCACACAGTGGAGTACTACTCAGCAGTAAGAAAATATGATATCCTAAAATTTGCAGGCAAATGGATGGATTTGGAGAATATCCTCCTGAGCGAGGTATCTCAAACCCAGGAAGATAAGCAGTGGGTATACTCATTCATTAGTGCACTCTAAACAAAAAAACAAAAAGCAAAGCATGTCCAGGCTGCAAACCACAACCACTGAACAGCTTGAGATCTGAAACACCTTGGACTGACACCTTGGATCCCACTCCTTCTAGAGGAAATTCTGTGTCAGTCTCGATATTGTGGGAAGAAAACTGGATCTGCCAGGAGTGGAGGCTGAACTGAGCAATAATGGGTCCTTTGGACCTCCTGCCCATGCAGCGGAGGATGTGGGGAGATGTGGAGAAGAGAGTGTGACCTGTAGGGGTGGGAAGGGGAAGGGACCTTGAATAAGGATATACATGAACAGAAAATGTGACTTTATTCCTAATAAAAAAATTTAAAAAGTGCTTTCTTTGCAATATTCTTAAAAAGAAGTGAATAGACTAATATTCCACAATCAAAACAAAATGACATTTCAATTCTGCTAGCAGTAAAGATTAAATATGTATCCATATATCAATGTGGCAGTAATTAAATACTTGCATTCTATTTTTTGTTATAAACGTAACCAATACAAAAGAGTTAATGAATAATTTTACAACTGAGCCTCCTCTTGATATATATGTATGTATATGTATAAAAGCTAAGAAACAAGACTCAAATACTTTAAATAAAATGAATCATTGTTAACTGCTAGGTATTCTCAAGAGTCTACAAATTGCTTCTGAGGGAGATGCATAGAAAACCAACTAATTGTTGAAATAATGTTAGAGAACTATTATTATAACTACTCAAAGCCCATCCAAATGAAAATTATTATGTAACATTTTATTTTCACTTTTAAACAGAACACTTCCATGATTAAGAACTCAAAAATTAAAATATTTATTCGAGTTGTTAATATTAAATACCGTTTTACTATGGAAATCAAAATTTGCACCCAATATATTCTTAGTGTCTTGAAAAATATATTAAGTACGATAGGAAAAGAATAGTTGATGAAGCACTGCCCTCTTTTGGTTGTATAAATTAAGTCTATAGAAAATATGAAGTGGTTAAATTTAAAGAAAAATAAAACATACATCAATTATATATTTAAAATGAAAAGTTTATAAAACAGAGTAATTAGATTGTAAGTGAACACCAGGATTTTACAAATGTAAGCACAAATCTTTGCAACAGAACTCTCAAGGTTTTGTGCTTCAGATCTATGTGCAGGAATAGATGATACAAAACTGAGATTATCTCTCCTGCTATACAGAATACCTGTGTTTCACTACAGAGGTGAATCATAGATAACTGGAAACAGGGCTTTATGTACACACCCATGAAAACCTGTGTTTTGCAGTCAATGTGAGTGATGCAGTGTTTATTCCACAATGACTATTCAGCAATTCTTAAAATCTCTATCTAGGAAAACAAACTAATAATTTAGTTTTTTCAAAAATAACTGCTGGATAAAGAAGCATTCTTAAAGGCCATACTATAAATTTCCTAAGAAGATAACATTTCTTCACATTTACCATTTATTGTCTTTTGTTATATGAGGAACTGCTCCCATTTACCTGTGTTTTTCTTTTGTTTCTTTGGATTTTGTACTTTCTTTTTTTTTAACTTTATTTATTTATTTCTATTTATTTGCCTTGGTGTTTGCCTGGAACTGGAACTACAGACAGTTGTTAGCTGCCATATGGGTGCTGGGAATCGAACCCAGGTCCTCTGGAAGAGCAGACGGTGCTCTTAACCGCTGAGCCATCTCTCCAGCCCCGGACTTTGTACTTTCATTAAGATACCAGGAAAGAAAAGTAACTAGGATTTTTAGTCTATGTTAAACTTATTTTTCATATATCAAATTTCATTATAATACTGTGTCAATATCAAACAATGTCAATCTAAACATTTTCTATTTTAGATGAAGATATCCATGCAAACTAATTAGCCTTAAAAATTGTCACAATTTGGGGTACATGTGTGGGGAACAAGCTCCCTACCATGCTTTTATTTTTCTGATAATAAACCTTGCTGTTGCATTTGGAAAAAAAATTACAATCAAATAATTTTCATTTTGCAGTTAACTGGTTATTAAATGCAAATTGTATAACTGTGATAACTTGCTGAGAAGTAACCTAGAATTACAGTATAAACATCCACAGGAATAATACTACAAAATCTATAATATTTTGAGACATTGATTGTAGAAGAATGCAAATTATATATTTTATAGTGCATTTCTTATATTTTATTCTTATTTATTTACTTAACCAATGTTATTTTACAATTCAAGTAGTATAGAACTAGAAATGTGTATGTTTACATGTTTGTATTTTGTATTTTTTCTAAGTCTGTGAACATAGTGGACTTTTCCTGGATGCATCTTTTATACTTGTATGTATCTGGACAAATTAATAAAATCCAACAAGTGCAGTATTTGATGACATTGATGACATTTAATTTTGGTCTATATGTAAAGTTCTTATCAAATATATTTAATGATTTAATTGGTACAAAGGAAAAAAATTCTAGATCATTTTCTACAAACATTCTAAGTGAAACATCTTCTGAGATACTGCATGTTAGTAAATGAAGGTGGCTGTCAATGATATCAAGTAGTATTATTATGATATCCTTTTTTGAGGTTTTGTTTAAATATACCCTAATTGAAAAAGAAATTATCAAGAGTCTATAACTCCCATAAGGTTAAGGCATCATCTACTAGTTGTGTATACTCATTCAATTCATCTAAATTCTTCTGCTGCTAGATATTGCTGTGTTGAAAGTTTGTGCATTTAAAATTGGCCATAAAATCACATTTTATATATCACAGAACTTAAAACATCTTATTATCCAATTATTACCTATATATCTATTTCTTTTATCTTAATTGATGTAAAAGTTACCAGTATGAGATGAAATGTAGTTGGCTAATATTGTGTAGGATAAATTTTTATTCAAGATTATGACTAATCTCTCTGAGTATTACTTTGTTTGATAGACCTCAAACAGTTAATGACTCTTTGGTGGTAAAGTATATTTCATATATAATGTCACCATTTGTTGAGTACATCATTTATGCAAACCAGACATTTTTATACCATGCACAGAAGACTCTGTCTCTGATTTTAGAATGCCAGGTCATGAATTCTCTCTTTCACTATAAAAACTCACACTGGGATCTTGGGACTTCCTGCCCTTGCTGGGAGGAGATAAAGTGATGTGGAGAAGAGAGAGTGACTGAAAGGGGCAGGAGGGGGAAGGGAGCTTGAACAAGGATATACACATATAAAAATATGACTTTATTCATAATAAATAAAAAAGAAAAAAATCTTCCAATTTGCTACTTTATATAAATGCATAATTCTCTATATTGAGAAGATTTTCTGGTGGTGTATGCCATCATCATGCCTTGCTATCATGCTTGTGGTTATGTGCAAAAGGGCCTAGGATAGAGTTCTGTCTTATAAATAATTTCTCTTCAGAAGTATTGGTAAAAAGAAATGACTTAGGGCAAAGATAACAAAATAAATATAGTATATGGGCAGCAGGTTGAATGCCAGAAATCTTAAAATTGAACAAGAGACAGAAACAAATATGAATTACATGTTTTATGGTATTATTAACTATCCCCTGAACATAACTTTTTGCATTTTTATTCTGTACTTACAGTTATGTAATACACTATAATTATTTAAGAAGATATTTTCAATACTTTCTTTGTTGTAGAAGGTTTTTGGCCCCATTTGGGCCAGAAGTTTGGACCTTGCCTGAGGTGGCTATTTTTTTTAAGAAATAAATCAGATGCTTACATTAATTTTATACTGTTTGGCCAATGTGTCAAGCACATTACTAGGTAGCTGTTTTATCTTAATTTAACCCATTTCTTGTATTTTTTCTGCCACTGGTCCTGGCCTGTGACTCACCTGGATTCCTTACATGTTTCTTCCTCAGGGGTCAGATGGAGACTGGCTAACTCCGTCCTCCTTCTATCTGTCTATCTTTTGATTCTCCACCCACTTCTACGGTGCTGCACATAGGCCAAAATAGCTCCTTTATTTTCAGCATACAGAGAACATTTCCACTGCACTTTTTTTTGTTGTTTAATCAAAAAGAAAGGTTTTAATTTTTATATAGTAAAATTATATATAACAGAACAGTTAGCAAGCAAAAATTATAGTCATAAAATCTACTCTATTTGTATTTATAAAATTAAAGAGAACGTTTTATTATTTACCTTATCTTTGTGAGTTTAAAGTTTGATATTTAATATATCTTTTAAACTAAAAAGAACTATTTTTATAATTATTAAACCTTTAACTATATTAAAGACCACAGAAGGATATAATATTATCTAAATAAACAGGAAGTGTAAGCAATTTTTAAAGTCTAGAAAATGACAGAGATGATGCTTGTCTGCCTGGTCAGTCACTCAAAGTTTTTTGTAATGTTGGGGCATTATCTTTAGCCTATAGGTCCAAAGTCTTTGGCATATCTTTTAGTGATGTAGGGAATTTGACACAGTCTATCAGTTGGGTTTTTTTGTGTCTTGAAAAAGGCCTGGTAATTTTTTTCTTGTAAAGCAGGCACCTGAAAGACTTTCTTGGTTTGTTTTGTCAAAGTTTAGATGTCAATTATTTATAGAACTTTTATGTCTAGTTTATATAGCATATTATTAAGTAGTTAATATTTGGACAGTTTTTTGTCTAGTGGCAAACTGTTGCCACAAAATAAATTTTATATGAAGTTTTTTAATGTTTATTATTTTTTTGAAATATATTGGTGTTATCAGGAGCAAATCTGTCTCACTGTCTAGAAAAGTCTAAATCTTTAAAATAATTTAAATGTTCTATTTTGTATGTCTTTGAAGTGTTTGAAGACTATGTATCTAATTTAAATATATCTTTGTATACTTATAAAAACCTAACTAACATGACTATAAGTTTGGTTATCATAGATGACTATTAATCTGTATTTTTAATTATATATTATAATTTTAAATGAATTATATAAGCATTATATCTTAATCAAGAGTAGAAAAATATATATAACCTATCAAAATTGACTTTAATTGTTTGGCCTATGTCTCAAGCACACTACTAACTAACCCTTTTACCTTAATTTAACCCATTTTTAATATTTTATCTGCCACATGTCCTGGCCCATGGCTCACCTAAATTCCTTACATATTTCTTCCTCAAGAGTCAAATGAAAACTAACTAACTCTGCCCTCCTTCTACCTATCTATCTCTTAATTCTCCACCCATTTTTACAATACTACACATAGGCCAAAACAACTCCTTTATTCTAAACATACAAAAACCATTTCCACCACATTTCTTCTTTCTTTATAAATTATTTCAGATTTCTTAGAGTACTATCAAGGTTGAATAAAATTTGTATTTGATTTGGTCATATGACTAAAAATTAATTTAGATAAAACACAGTCATTTTTATGTCTAAGCTGAAAGAACTAAACTATTGAGGAAATTCTCTTCACTGGAACTAAACAATGATCACTTGCAATAGTAATGTCTTAAAACAGTGTTTAAATTAAATTCAGTGTTTTACAAGTGCAAAATATTCACTAAGATACAACCTTATCAAATCTACATGTGTTTTATTCTAAGTACAAAGAATATAAACAAAATAAAAGGGGAAAAAGGAAACCTGATTAAACTGTTCATTGTGTACAGTGAACTTGATAATACAATGTTACAGAAAAATATATATGTACACAAGAGAGCAAACAGACATAAATAACATCTGAAAATTGTGTTACCTAACATCTGCTTGCACATTTAACTAGTAAATAAAATCAAAATTGCAGAAATTGAAAAATAACTATATGATGTGTATAGAACATATCAATTATGATACATTTTATTTTGGTAGTAGTAAAACAAAGGGGAGCTATTTCCTAAAGAGGCAAATAAAAATATGTTTAATACAAACTAACACACTTAAATATAAAAGTTTGCTGCAAATATACCTTGGGAGGCAGAAGTTACTTATTTATAACATATTTTCTCTGAAATTAAATATTTTCAATTTGACTCAAGCAATTTTAACTCCTCTATTTAAAAGATCTCTAGATTGATTTTCTTTAATAAAAATCTAATTTCCCTAGGACTTTCCAATCTCATCATAATATGCATGTTTCATTTTGGGTTAATTTAAAATGAAACTAGAATCTGATATAAGAAGCTTTTAAAGTTCAGGTAGAAGCAGGTTAGCTGAGAAGCAAACCCTCAGCATAGAGTTATACATAAGTTATGCTAAGGTTGCAGGCATGGTCGAGCATCTGACTCCTTATACAACCTGCTTTGGAGTGGAGCATAGGTCTTTGAAATGTAGGCATTTCAAATAGTACAATTAGTACAGTTTGGGAGAAGGGACCAACTGCATCATATTGGCAGGTCATAAAATAAGTCACAGAGGGAATGATAGCAGTTTTGAAGACACTGCACCATTTCTAGTACAGCAAAAATTAGAATCACATTTTATTCACTTGAAATGATGCAATTTTACTAGGAAACCTTACACAAGCTCATTTTGCTAAGCACAAGAGGTGAGTAAATATATTGATTTTGATACAAATAAAATCTAAGAAGATTGTTAAAAAGAAGAAGTTAACAGAAAATATTTGTATTACATTAATTAATATTGTACTGTGTGTTTGTGCTTGATATACTTAATTTCAAAAGTTTTCTGTTTTGAGAATTAATAAAGTTTGGATATATACTCATCAATAATATATTGGTACTCAGCCTTACAAAATACACATTTTACATGTGAAAAATTTGAGTCTATGTTTATTTGATTTATAAATATATCAGTAAGATATTAGTTATTCTGTAACTTGTGTAGCTAAATAATCAATCCTTAAAATATTAAATCATGGTTATTTGAATCAGGCTAAGAAATTAAGAATACTCTGTTAATGACATGACAGGAAATAAACAAAGCTAAAAGATACCATACCCTGACAGCATAGACAAAGAAAGTGAATGCACTTTGTGGTTTCTCATCCCACTGTCTAAAATAATCAGTTCATGACAGCTTTCAGATGAGAAAGACCATTGCAGAATCATCCAGCTTATTTTTATTGCTCCTTAATGTTTCAAAATAATTTATTTCCCACTGGAAATAATAAGAAATATTTAAAAGAAAAAAAAACTTACAAGTGAGGTCAGTATTGATAGATTTTTTTGGTTGTTGTTTCAATGTATGTAGGGTTATAGTATTATTTTCCTTTGTAAAAATGCAAGATTCTTCCTAAAGAACAGTGATTTGTAGAGAATAACAGCTGTAACATGTTAAAGATGCATCAAATAATAAGAGTAATAAGAGATAGATACAAAAAGATTAAATAAATAAAAGGTAAGAAAATTTTGATGAGCAAAGTTATAATAAGCAATGCTGCACATGTTAGGTAATTTCACAGGCTATGTAATATATTCTTCAAAACTGTAGCAGAAAACCTCACACATATTTACAAAATAAAAATATTGGAAGAATTTTTGTCATATTTTAATCATCATGATTATGTTTATGGAATGTGGGTGTATGCAACACCCCCAGAGAGCTAACACATTTCACTTATTTTATACTTATCTGAAATGGTAATATAACTCATTTCATGTTTAACACCCAGGGGGTACTTAACAGTGTTGAGATTTTACCCAGTGTTCTGGACAGCATGAGATTTCACAAATAAAATAGTTTTTCAAGGGACTGCTGTGCTCAACTGCTGTCTACATTTGCTACATGAATTGAATGCATTTTTTGTCCTTTGACAAGGTAAGATACCATGAAAAATAGAATCTCCCCTCCTCCTCTGAAAGCTACATATATTTCATCTTGATTTGAGAATACATAAAAATCAGTGTATAGTAATACATAAGTAATGTTTTGTCCCTTCTGCATCATTGTCTTGATGATTTGAAAATAAGCTCTCTCTGTTGTCAATCACACATCTTTTGTCTTCAAAGGTCTATCAGTCGTTTTGTTTTAATATTAATTCTACTTGTGATATTAGAGCTTTGTATTTTAAAGTATTTAAAAATGATGTGATAACTTATAATTTATGTAATTAAAATTTATAAATTAGCAACACTTGCCTCTCTTATCTTTCAAAATGTAAGAATTTATTGCAGTCATCCACAATCACATAACCTTATAGCACTGAGAGCCAGATTTGGATATTTACAGTTTTTTCTCCTTTTCTAAGGGTTATATAAAAAAAAATCTACATATATCATGTACTTGTTTACAAAATAATTTACAAGAGAAACAAAATGATTTTTCAAAGTCTGTTTTGCATTAAAGTATAAAACATAATATTATGAAATTATATTTAATGACTTCTATGATCTGTGTATCTTATACTGCCTGAGATTTATGGCAAACTCTTTTGATATACCTAATAGGGAAAATTAATGTCTTCTCAAAAGTTTTGTCTAATAATTTTTGTTTGCACTACTGATTCTTCTCTTTGACCCCCTATTTCTCTTGGCTGAGCAAAGGCTTTCAGAACTTGTCAAGGATCTTGTTATCTATTTATTTTTTCTTTTTTATTTCCTCTTTGTTTATTGTGAAAATAGAAATAATATAACCCCTTATGGTGGTTTTTATGTTAAAGGATCATCACATTTTAATGTTAAATTAACATATTTAAAGAATCCAACAAAATTTTAGGTAATATGACAATTTTTTTCACAGACTCTAAATTAAATATCCTGTCCACAATTATATTTTAGCTTATAGTTCAGTAAATAAACAGTAAGTACATGCTATCCAATTAAAAAAATAAATGGAACTCTGCTAGAAATAGGGAAAGAACTACACCTATGATTCCTATTCCAGAAAATAAGCTTTAAGATCAATCAATTGTAAACAGAGCCCTCAGTGGGAAGATGACTGGAAAAGGGCAGAGTACTCAACCTAAGATTACTATATCTAAGATTACTGAGTCTTGTGTGAGTGTAGTTGGTGGCTGCTGAAGGGTTATTTCAGCCTCAGTTGATAGCTATGTTACTATGTACATATGGGCTGTACTAATGAATTGAGGCACTTGAGGCACTTACCAATAACAAATATGAATGGCAATAATACAAGACATGAAAGTAGGAAGAGTATGTGGTTGAGATCATGAGTGTGTAGTTGAAAAGAGATAGTGGTGGATGATTATAGTTAATACATCTTTATAAATCTGTAGGACTTTCAAAGAAGAATAATAATGAATTAATAAAAATGTAAAGCACAGGGAAAGGAACATATGGTTGTTTGGATACCAAGATTATAGGAATTAAAATCTTCTTATAATACTCCAAAGAAAGATACTTAACATATATAGATGTTTTTAAGTCTCTGATACATGGAGACATTTGAGCAAATCATAATACTTTCATACAAGTGTCTAAGGAGAAGTGGAAGATGTGGAAAAGTTTGTCTGTCATGGTGGAGCACAGATCTGAATGTCAGCTGTTTAAACACTTCATAAATATTTAATAACTTTAAACATGTCACTAACGTTTTATATCATATCAAAAGGTGAAAACAGTTTCAAAATGAAAGTCATAGTCTAGCCTAAGCTAAGGTACTTAAAAAGAAGCTCACTCAGGGAAATATTTTAGAGATACAAGTCACAACTCTTTAAAAAAAAATACAAGAAATCTATTTTTGCAATAGCATTTATAGTATTTATCAATATAAATTTATTAAACTTACTAACATGGTGAAATAAGTTCAGAAAACAGAATAATGATGAGTTAATAAGAACAGATTGTATCACAGCACAAATGATCATGTTGCTCTATAAAGATTTTGACAGGAATGCTAGGAAAGATTGTAAGCTTTATAAGAATATTTTGAAAAAATAGGGATTAAAGTAGAAAGTATAAAAAGCAAAAATACTTTTTAAAACTAAGAAGTAAATGTCAATAATGATAATAATAATAATTATTATTATTATTATTATTATTAGCGCAGAAGATACATTTAAAGCACAGCTCTCACATCTGTGGCTGAGAAAACTTTGAGGAAAAAAATAACAAAATACTTTGTAAGAAACAAAACACTAGGAAGTCTTTGAGAAAACAATCACTGTGCAAACTAACTGTATGAAGAAGACTGAACAATTGCAATGTCAATGAATATATCAACATGGAAGAGAAAAATTTTGACAAAGTACAACTCCTACCTAAAGAACTACAGGCCAGTATTGACTGTTAAAGGAAAATTAGCTGTTTTGATAAGCCTTTATCTTCATTACTGTTTTATTGTTATGACAAGATCACTGAAAACAAAGTTAATTATTAAAGACAGTATTTAATTTAGGGTTCAAAATTCCATAGGGTAATAGAGGCCAAGACCTTTATAGCAGAGAATATAGGAGCAATTATGTGAATCATAGGAGCAGATACTGAAAGCTTACAGTTAATTAAGAAGAGAGAGAGAGAGAGAGAGAGAGAGAGAGAGAGAGAGAGAGAGAGAGAGTACATCCCCTCTCTTATCAGAGAGATAAGCAGGGGATGTACTCACTCACTAGTGGTCTCTAAACAAACAAACAAGAAAAAAAACCAAACATGCCCAAGCGGCAAACCACAACCACTGAACAGCTGGGGATCAGAAACACCAGAGAGAGAGAGAGAGAGAGAGAGAGCCAAAAACATTCTGAGCTTTCTATACTTGAAATTAGGCAAGCCTCAGGAACATACCTCCCTAAACATAAACACACCTATGAATTATTCCCAAAGAGAATCCCCAATAGGGGCCAAGCATTCAAATATTTGAGCATATGGAAGCCATTCTCATTTGAAACACTGTATTTTATTTCTGGGCCCTCAGAGACTTTTAGCCATAACAAATGAATCTAATCCAACTTGAAAATTGCTTGCCAAATTCATTTAATCCAACTTTATTTTTTTTTTCCTTCTTTATTTTATATTTATCAAAAAAAGGAAAAAAAAACAGTAAAAAGAATTTAAAATGCGGAAGAGTTAACAATAACTATACAGAGGATAAGAATCATAAGCATGGCTTATCAAGGGTGGAAATACAAATAAGATTGCTACACATATATTTTCTTTGTGTTCAGCTTTCCCTCTGAATTTTTTTAGCTTCTGCAAAGCCGAGGACACTGTCAATAGGACAAAACAACAGCCTACAGAATGGGAAAAGATTTTCACCAACCCTACAAGTGATAGAGGACTGATCTCTAAGGTATATAAAGAGCTCAAGAATTTAGAGCCCAAAACCTTGAATAACCCAATCAAAAAATGGGGTTCAGATTTAAAAAGGGAATTCTCAACAGAGAAACTATGAATGGCTGAAAGGCACCTGAAAAAGTGCTCTTCATCTTTAGCCATCAAAGAAATGCAAATCAAAACAACTTTGAGATACCACCTAACACCTGTTAGATTGGCTAAAATAAAAGGCACAGATGACAGCCTATGTTGGAGAGGATGCAGAGCAAGGGGAACACTCCTCCATTGTTGGTGGGAGTGTAAGCTTGTTCAGCCACTTTGGAATGCAATATGGAGGTTTCTCAGAAAATTGAGAATCAATCTCCCCAAGGACCCAGCAATACCTCTTCTGGGTATATACCCTAAAGAGGCACATTCACACTCCAAAGGTATTAGCTCAACTATGTTCATAGCAGCATTATTTGCAATAGCAAGAACCTAGAAACAAACTAGATGTCCTTCAACTGAAGAATGGATTAACAAACTGTGGTACATCTGCACAATGGAATACTACTCAGCAGTAAGAAAAAATGATATCCTAAAATTTACAGGCAAATGGATGGATTTGGAGAATATCCTCCTGAGCGAAGTCTCACAAACTCAGAGAGATAAGCAGGGGATGTACTCACTCACTAGTGGTCTCTAAACAAACAAACAAGAAAAAAAATCAAACATGCCCAAGCGGCAAACCACAACCACTGAACAGCTGGGGATCAGAAACACCCTGGACTGACCCTTCAAACCCCAGTCCAACTATAGGAACACCTGACTTAATCCAACTTTAAAAGTATTCATAGCGCTTTATAATCCCAACACTATATACAAGTCAAATATATTCCGAGATACAAGGCATTGTCTAAGTTGTAAATCCTTCCAATTCAAATACATAGTGGCATATAATATATTTTTACATTCTAAAAGGATGGAATGGGGACACAATGAGAAAATAATGGACCAAAGCAGAACTGAAACACAGCAAATACATCTCCTATAGTTCTATATTGAATGGTTAAGAGCTTGAATGTTGATACCCCTCTATCTTCATTTCATGTAACACATTACTCTCTCTTAGACTATTTCCACTCATATAAGGCTTTTCTTGGGAGGTAATATTAAGTTCTTTTTTACTTTAATTTTTTTATTATGAATAAAGTCACATTTTCTATCCGTGCATTTCCTTATTTAAGGTCCCTCTCCCCTCCTAAACCCTCCAGTCATTCTCTCTTCGCGACATCTCCTCATTTCCTCCTCAGCATAGCCATAAGGTCCCAAGGTCCCAATGTCCCAGTATTGCTCAGTTCAGCCTCCACTCCTGGCAGATCCAGTGTTCTCCCCCCCAACATTGAGACTGACTCAGGTGTTCCTCTAGAGGGATTGGGATGCAAGGTGTCAGTCCAAGGTTTCTCAGATATCAAGCTGTTCAGTGGTTGTGGTTTGAAGCTTGGACATGCTTAGCTTTTTGCTTTTTTGTTTAGAGTTCACTAATGAGTGAGTACATCTCCTGCTTATCATTCTGGGTTTGAGATACCTCACTCAGGAGGATATTCTCCAAATCCATCAATTTGCCTGCAAATTTTAGGATATCATTTTTCCTTACTGCTGAATAGTACTCCATTGTGTAGATGTATCACAGTTTGTTAATCCATTCTTCAGTTGAAGGGGATCTAGGTTGTTTCCAGGTTCCTGCTATTATGAATAATACTGCTATGAGTGAAGTTGAGCTAATGCCTTTGGAGTGTGACTTTGCATCTTTAAGGTATACACCCAGAAGTGGTATTGTTGGATCCTTGGGGAGATTGATTCTCCATTTTCTGAGAAGCCGCCATACTGCATTTCAGAGTGGCTGAAAAAGCTTACACTCCCACCAACAATGGAAGAGTGTTCCCGTTGCTCTGCAACCTCTCCAGCACAGGTTTTCATCTGTGTCTTTTATCTTAGCCAATCTGACAGGTGTCAGGTGGTATCTCAAAGTTGTTTTGATTTGCATTTCTCTTGGCTAAAGATGTTGAGCTCTTTTTCAAGTGCCTTTCACCCCATTTTTAATTCTTCTGCTGAAAACTCCCTTTTAAGTTCTGAATCCCATTTTCTGATTGGGTTATTCAAGGTTTTGGGCTCTAGATTCTTGAGTTCTTTATTTTAGAGATTAATTCTCTATCACTTGTAGGGTTGGTGAAAATAGTTTTCCATTCTGTAGGCTATCATTTAGTCCTATTGACAGTGTCCTTGGCTTTATAGAAGCTTGTCAGTTTCAGGAGGTCCCACTTATTGATTGCTGTTCTTAGTGTCTGTGCCACTGATGTCATATTTAGGAAGTAGTCATCTGTGCCAATTCATAAAGGGTATTTCCCACTTTCTTTTCTATCAAGTTCAGAATGGCTGGGTTTATGTCGAGGTCATGTTAAGTTCTTAAATCTCCAAAAATTTTGTATCTCTAACACAAAGCAGACTTTAGTTTTACAGCTATATGCCATGCAAGAACTGTATTGTCACATCTCTAGCCTCAGGAGTTTTCTTGATTGTAAAAAAAAAAAAAAAAAAAAAAAAAAAAAAGATACACAGTCTCTTTACTCCTGTATTCTTTATATACATATATATATATCATTTAATATATATATTATTTTTAACATTAACACCAAATTTTTTTATTTCTATCCTATTCCATGCCCTTCTCCAGTGTTGTAACACATCATCCCCCTCATCTTTCCATTGAGAGGTAAAGCACTCTCAGGATGTGTACAAGTCAATGCAGTCTGGCTATTTAGTTGAGGTAGGACTAAGCCCCACCCAACATTCCCAGTATCAAGTGTGAACAAGGTATTCCTTTGTAGGGAATGAGTTCAAAGAAGCAAAATTATGCACTAGGAATAAATTCTATTCCTATTGCCAGAGACCTCCAAAAATCTACGTCATTCAACTGTCACTCACACTCAGAGAGCTTATTTCAGTCCTATGTATCTGTCATTTCAGAGTTAATGAGCTGGGGTCACCTGTCTCTCTAGGTTTCTTCATGATGATCTTGATTCCTTTACTCATATAAGCACTCCTAATTCTCTTCATCCACATACTATGAACACTAGATTAAAAAAAAAAAAAAAAAAAAACAAGCTAAAAAATAAAAAATACAATGGGCAAAAAGCATCTTCAACAAATGGTGCCAGCATAACTGGATAGTAGCATGTAGAAGAAGGCAAAAGAATACATATCTACACACAATTTAAATCCAAATGGATCAAAGACCTCAAAATAAACCCAAATACACCAAACCTGGTAGAAAAGAAAGTAAAAAATAGCCTTGAATGCATTGGGCCAAGAAACCACTTTTTAAGTATAACATCAGTAGCAGAGACACTGAGAGAAACAATCATAGATGGGACCTTCTGAAACTGAGAAGAACACAGTCAATAAGACAAAACAACAGCCTACAGAATGGGAAAAGATATTCACCAACTCTCATCTGACAGAGGACTGATCTCTAAAATATATGTAGATCTCAAGAAACCACAGTTCAAAGAACAATCCAATTTAAAAATGAAATACAATGCTAAATTTTCAATATAGGAATCTGAAATAGCAAAAAGACACTAAAGAAATTGCTTAATATTCTTAGCCAGCCAATTTTTAGATATCAGCTTATACCAGTCAGAGTGGCTAAGATAAAAATTACAGGTGACAGCCTATGTGGAATAAAGGGAACACTATTCCATTTCTGGTGGAAATGTAAACTTATACAGCCATTTTGCAAATCAGTATGACAGCTTAGCAGAAAACTTGGAATCAAATTACCTAATGATCTAAAAATACCACTCTTGGGCAAACACACAAAAGATGCATATTCTTATCAGAAGGACATGTGCTCAGCTATGTATATATCAGCATAATTTGTAATATCCAGAACCTGGAAACAATGTAAATGCCCCTCATCTGCAAAATGGATTCTTAAAACTTTTGAATTTACACAATGTAGTACTACTCAGCAGAAAAATAAATTCTAAAATATGCAGACAAATAAATGGAACTAGAAAAAAAGTATCATTTTGAGTGAGGTGATGTAGACCCAGAAAGATAAATGTAATATATACTTACACATAAGTGGATTTTGGATTTAAAGAAAAGATAAGTAGGCTATAAGCTACAAACTCTGAGCAGCTGATAACAAGAAGGAAGTTAAGAGAGACATTCATAGATCTTCCTGGAAAAGGGAAATAGATAAGATCTCCTGAGTAGATTGAGACCATAGTGTGGAGGGTGAAAGTGTATGTGAGAAGAAAACATGAGATATAGTGGGGAACAGGTCAATCATCTTGACCTAGTTGTGTGGCCTCTTGTTGAACATAGGTCTTGGATTCACCTATAACCATCAAAGCTGCAACATTGACACATGTCTGAAGGCAGCTTAAATGATATCCCCAAATTTTCAGGCAAATGGATGGATTTGGAGAATATCCTCCTGAGTGAGGAATAACAAATTCGGAAAGATAAGCAGGAAGTGTACTTACACATTAGTGGTATTTAAACAAAAAGTAAAGACTAACCAGCTGCAAACCACAACCACTGAACAGGTTGGGATCTGAAGCACTTTGGACTGGCACCTTGGAGCCCATTCCCACCAGAGGTACACCTAATCCAGTCGTGATATTAGGATAAGGAAATTGGACTTGCCTGGAGTGGATGCTGAACTAATCTACCTTGGGACCTCTAGCCCTTTCTAGTTAGGAGAGGGGAGGATGGGAGGAAGAGAGACTGAGCAGGAGGAGTCGGGAGTAGAAAGGGAGTTTGAACAAGGGGATACATGGATACAAGATGAGATTTTATTCTTTAAAAAAAGTAAGAAAAAGAAATAATCACCTCAACAAAAGAAAAAAATAAAAGAGTGAATGTTTATAGGTACTTGGCCTCTTTTGCCTTCTGTTCACTCTTAGAATAAAGACCCATTCTACTGAGTAGATTGCCCCAGCATTCCTGCTTAATCCTTTCTGTTTGTAAGTTTTCTCATAACCCCTTACTAAATACTAATATTTTTATCAATTGCTAGTGATTATTTACCAGCAAAAATAGGGGAATGGGATAGTTGCGTTGGGAAAAGGAGAGAGATAACAATGAAATACATATCTTAATGTAGGGAGGCATGGTGGGGTTATAAGAAAGACCTGGTGCTAGAGAAATACACAAGAATTCACAAAGATGACTGCAACTGAGACTCCAAGTGATAATAGAGAAGATGTCTAAACTGTCCTGTCCCTATAATCAAATTGACTTCTTCCCTAAATATTATTATAGAGCCTTCATTCAGCAACTGGTGAAGCAGATACAGAGATATAATACAGTTAATCCCTGGGTCAAGTTTCAAAGATCTTTTTTGTAAAGGCAGACACACTTGTCTGGTGCTGCCTGGGTCCATTGCTTACTTAGGATGGAGCCTGGCCACCTCCTTGAATTACATTGAGATGAATATTGTATATCATTTTCCTGTGGTATAAATGCTTTTTCCCCTTGGTTATTTTTTCTCTTAGCTGAAAGATTAGAAAAGTGGGGTCTTGTGTTGAGGATTCCACTCACTTTATTCAATTTGTTATCAAGACTCTTCTTACCTATTTTAGCACAAACCTTGAGACATTAGTAAAGTTTTAAAAATTGACAAGAAACAGCAAAATCTTTCTGTGTACTGAAGAGCCCACTCAAAATTCTACATAGTCAAGTTATTTAAAATAAGAGATCACAAAAAAATGTCAATAAAAATAATGTTTTAAAAATGTATCAACAAGATGAAGAAATAGTTGCAATGAGATGAAAATTAGAATGTGTAAAAAACAAGCTGTGAAAATTGAATTCTGTATTAAATGAATTGTAGAAGACAAAAATGAAGGCAATCAGACACTTCAAAATTGATAAAAACTTATTGAAAATTTTTATTTAATTAGTTCAGTTGAATTTATTTTGTTTTTAATAAAAACAAGGTTGGAATGAGCATTTAGTAACTGACCAATGTTTCCTTATAGGTAACAAAAACATAGATGTGAATAGGTTTAATGAAGCCAAAGTAATTTACTAAATAATTGAGTCTCTTTTAGGAATTATCATCAAATGCCTACAAGCAAACTCCTGAGTTAGGTCCCAAGTCCAAACTTTTCATTTATAAAAATTATGGAAAGAGCTTTATGAATATTTTATTTAAAATATATACTTGAACTTAAATGTCAATTTGAGCAAGGTTCAATGTAAAAAAAATCTTATTTATTATTGCATGAGAAAACTTTTCCCTTCATGGTTCAGTGATACATTCACACAATATCTTTACTTCATGAAAACATTTTATCTTATTAAATACTATTTTATTGTATATATGATAAAAGTAAATAAAAAAGCAAGATACTGAAATATTAAATAAAAATGCATAAGAAATAATGAAGAAAATTTTAATTAATATGTCATAAGAACAGCAGTATGACTAGTTATCAATTATAAGCATAAAAATAAAAGTATCAGCAAATAACTGAAAAAGAACAAGTTACATCTACAGATTTTAAGATCTTCTTTTCAATGTTTGATATGTGGCCTCAGACATTATTATTTAGAATATAGGGTACTCAGCAATCTTTATTAATAATCTTATATATAATGATAACTAAATATGTTTGGAAGACAGTACTGAGTTTAAATTAGAATAAAATGCATAGTGTGCTTCTATGTTACAAATATTTTACAGAATAAATAAATATTTAAATTATTGCATAATAAAATTTCCACAAGAAATCTAGACATATATTTCTATGCAGCTAAAATATACTAGACCATTAAAATGTGATATGTGACATGAATTTTCTCTAGAATAGAACAATGTTTTTAAATTCATTTTATGTACAAATAATATGTGATAGTTAAACTACATAAAAGCATAAACATCAAATGACAAAATTATATATGGATATATAAACACAGATTAAACAGTGAAATGGATGCAATATATTTAACTACATATTAGCAAAGCAAATATAACAGTGTACCAAAAAATAATACAATTAAAAAGGGAGTTAAGTAAAGTAAGTTATTGGTGGTCTAAGGGTTTTTTTTTTAAAAATGTCAGAATATTCTAAAGATTTTATTTTAGTATTAGATGAATAAACAACTACTTGGCAAGCAATTTCAAATAATACAAAGAATATTTATTTATATACCATTTATTATGTTGGAAATATTAAGTACTTCTTTAGGAAAGATCATATATAAGTGGTATAATAATTACATGAGAAATGTCCAGTTTGTAAACAATTGACCAAGTTGAAGAAAGTATTCCATTATTTACCCTATTTTGGTGAGTCAAAATATTGTACCTAATACACATTGTATCTAACTTGCATTGCTAACTAAAAACTATATTTTGATGTCTCTTAAATGTATACACTTTAACTTTTTTGTAAATACACATTTTTTGTCAATATACAAAAAAATTTATTCCAATGTAAAATATTTAAACAAATAGTTGTTTTTTATTTAAAGATTTAATAATTTCCCTTTTATGTTACAATTTCTTTTTTCTTTATATATTTACAATTTGATGGTTTTACATTATGCACCCCATCCAACTCAAGTTATCAAACCTCTACAATAAGTTTTGAATAGTTGTAACAGAGATGAACATTTTAATATATGAATTACATTTATAACAATGCATTTTTATGTTGAGGAACAAAAAGCTACAGTGTGATGTGGCTATAAATAAGCAGTGGAGCAAAGCCATCTTCTTTCCACTCATAGATTAAATGAGTTACTCTGAGGACTATAGTTTTCCTTTTTAGTAGCACTAATGTGTGGTGATATATTGTGTATTTAATTAAAATAGTCTGAAATATCAGAAATCATTCAAAATAGTTGTCACCATGATAACTCTATGTGAATTCTAGGACCAATAGAACAAGGCAGTATTAGCACACACTTTTAATTGCAGCACTTGTGATCCCAAGCTTCTGCTCCTAGTAATAGAGAAACATACTCCTTTAATCTTAGCACTAGAAAGTTGAACCAGGAATTAAGATAGACATGCAGAGAAATAAAAATGAAGCAATAGAAAGCAGAATATTGTTTTCTATCTACAATCCCCTTCAGCAGAAGATTCAGATTCAGGCAGTGGAAGGATTCATGGACACAGGCTGAAGTGTTGTCTATGTCTCTTATAATTCAGCTTTCCCCAATATCTGGCCCAGTACTTTTATTATAATACTAAATAGAATTAGTGCAATATTAATGGGTAAAGAATGGTGAAGCATGCTGTTTCAATGTGGGATTTTCTGTCAGGTTTCATCCTTCCATATTTTATGTGTGTATAACAATGATATCTCTACGTGCTTCATAAGAGTATCAAAAGTAGATTACAAGTATGTATAATTTTTACAGGATTCTTTTTCAAATTGTATCATTTTCTGAACCATATATATGTATAGGTGTGTGTGTGCATGTGTATGTGTGTGTGTGTATGTGTGTGTACAAATAACTGCTTTGGGGATACAAAATCATAAAATTTGTACTCTGATGTAAAAATAATTTTATCTATATTTTAAAATGATCAATTGTAATGCAAAATTACATGAGTTTTGTTATGAATTTAGAAGCTTATAAAAAATATTTTTGAGAGAGGGACTGGGGGTTGGGAGGATAAAGGGAGTTTGAACAAGGGAATACATGGATAAAACTTGAGACATTATTCAAAATAAATAAAAAAGAAAATTAGTAAAGTCAAAAAAAGAAAAATATTTTCTAAATTAAAATTGAGGATCTCTTTTTAAAATTCAAATATGTAAGAATGAACATCAAAGTTCTTTTAATAAAATAACCAGTCAATAACCAAAAGAATAAAACTAAAAAATTTATAAGTAAAAGTAGGTTTTGCATTTTGGATTATTTTATATTTACCTATATCAAAATAAAATATAGTATATAAATGTGCCTATGGTTGCCGTAATGTGTTTAGTAGAACATGTGACTTATTAACAAGGCACACATACTACAAATTATTTCCCAAAGACCACAAAGTAGTGAGTAGCCAAAATAAAGAATCAAATTCAGATAATATGCACAGATATTACTTTACCCACTCATTCTCTATAGGAAATTATTTAACTCTTCCATAAAAAATAATAGTATTAAACTTTCTTTAGTTAATTATAATAATATATTAACTATAGAAAATGACCATACATAAGATACCTAACATTTTCCTTTCTTAGAAGAAAGTGAAAATCTTCCAATATTATTACCTCGACTTCTTTTAAAATTCACCGTTTGATAAAAACCACTAAATCTGAAGCTATTCATTTAAAAACCTATCGAAAATGCATAACATTTTACTTTGTAAGTCACATTTTTCTCATCTTAAGAAATGCTATGAAGGGAATTTTGGAAAGAAGCAGTCAATTGTTCTGAAATGTATCTCTTCTTAAAGAAGGTGGTGGCAATGACCCTGAAAAGTATTTTGAGACTAAAAAGATGCACAAATTTTAATAGAAGAAAAGACTTTAAGATATAGTACATTACCATGGTGATTGCCTTTTGAAATATCATCCTAGGAAAGATTCTGTGTTAGCATTCATTTAAAGGGGTAATAAAATTAAAAAGTTTAATATCCTTTCTTAATTAAACCTCAAAAATAGTGAGCATAGACAAATATTTGACATTGTAGTATTGCTTAAGTTGTCTCAGATTTTCTTCTTTATTTTAAGTATTCTACGTCTTTGTATATACTACAATTTTATCATACAGTGAGACCAAATATCTACTCATAATATGTTTCATTTTACAGCAACTTAATTGTGATATCAGGCATTTATTGGGTTTATTGCATATTAAATTTGATATAGTTCAGCTGATATTATTAAGTCCTAAAATATAGTTGTACAATGAAGACCTGCATAATATCACACAAATTAATATGCAAGAAAACAGGAAAACATATCACAAGGTTCTACCCTAGATGAAAAGTGACAAGCAATCAATGACTACTAAGAGAAAAAGAATTAGTTCACTCTAGGGAGTACCCTGTTATACTATACAATCCAAACTGCTTATGCATTATTACGAGTACTTACAAACAAAACTAAATGGATATACAGATATCTACATACAGATATAGATATGAAAGTATATATGTATTTGTTTGTATTATATATATATATATATACACACAGAGAGAGATACAATAAGAATTATAGAAGATTCACAAATGCAAGAGTCAGTGTCAAGGAATAAGGAAAATTGGAAAGGAAGAATGATTGTTTGAATGATGTTAATACAATCTTAATGAATGAAATCATCTTATTTTTATATTAATATTGAAAATAAAGAATAATTTTATGTTAAAGTTGAAAGTGAAGTCAGTTTTAGGAACTTTGAATCTTTTTCTATTTATATATTTCTTTTTAACATACTACTGTTACCCCCTTGCCTATTCCCAGTTATTCCCCAGCTTCCCAGTACCCCATCCCTCATCCATTGTTTTTAGAGAGGGTAAGAACTCCTAGGGTGAATCAATGCAGTCGATGAAGTCAGGCATATATAATTGAGGTAAAACCAATATCCCATGGTCTTGACACTTTGGCTTATACAATCTCTCATGTTTCTCCTTATGTGGACTGGGAGCTTGACCCAGTGCTTATCTGTGAATCTCTGCATCTGCTTTCATCAGTTGTTGGATGAATGTTCTTTAATGACAATTATGGTGATCATCAACTTGGTTATAAGAGAAGACCAGTTTAGATACCCTCTCCACTATTGTTTGGAGACATATGTTTGTGGGTTCTTGGGTTTTCCCTAGCACAAGGTTTCTCTCTAACCCCACAATGGCTCCATCTATCAAGGTATTCATTTCTCTTTTCTCCCTCTCTGTCTCTCCACTAACTCTACCTTCTCCATCTCTCATGTGTGCACCCTACCTCCTCTTACCCCTTCCACCAAGCTCTCAATTTACTCAGAAATTTTATCTCTTTAGATAATTTTTTCTCTCATAAAATCAGTACATCACAGATGTAAAATATCTTGATGTGGCATTAAATGTTCTGAGATTAAAATTTCCATTTAATATTTAATAATTTGCAAAACTTTGGTAAATGTTTAATTCTAGTTATGAGTTTGCAGCTCTAGAATGGAGATTTTCATAGAATAGCTCATAAGTATGCTTCAGTGTTGATGGATATGTAGGATAAAAAAAAGTAACTTTTAGTTCATGGTCAGTGTTCAGTAGCTATGAGTGATCTCCACCACTATTTAGAGATATTTGATTTTATGAAGGTAAACTATACATAATAGAGATTTTAAAATATATATTTTTCAAAGTGAGCAAGCAAGCATCAGGCTTGTCTTTAATTATTCTGAATTTTAGACTCAATGAGTTCATACATTATATAGTGTTACGGAATGGTAGAATTTTTTTTTTACTTAGAATATATTATAACCTTGAATAAGGATATACAAGGGTAGAAAGTGTGACTTCTTTGTTCATAATAATAATAATAAATAAACAAAAGAATATATTATAATTATTTCAAATAAAAGCAAAACCTATGAATTGTTGAATAATAGTAAAAACTCAGAGCTATGAGTCACAATCAATCTCATTTTGCTTAAGATATTTATTCCAAATGATCTATGAATATGAACAAAAAGTTATGTGTATCTAAAATAAGACAAAAATAGAAAGATTCAAAAAAATTACAATTGAAGAGACAATGTAACCATCTATACAGATAAGATAGTTCAAGCATTAACCAATTAATAATTTTAAACATCATAATATCTTTGATTATCCTGATGAAGCAAATAAAGTAGCAATACTGTTATGCATATCTTTGTGATAACCAATTGCTAACTAATTGGACTTAAAACATTCCCAACAAGATGAATCATTAACAACTACTTGGGGCTAGCAAAATCATGGATCCTAGAAGAGAATTTTTTTGTTATGAATAAAGTCATATTTTTTATCCATGTATATCCTTGTTCAAGCTCCCTTCCACTTCCCACCCCTTCCAGTCACTATCTCTTCTCTACATCTCTTTATCTCCTCTCCAGCAAGGACAAAAGGTTTCAAAGTTCCAGTATGGTTTAATTCAGCATCCACTTATGGCAGATCCACTTTCCTCACCCCGGCATCAAGACTGGGTCACTCTGGTGGGAGTGGGATCCAAGGTGCTGGTCCAAGGTCTTTCAGATCCCAAGCTGTTCAGTGTTTGTGGTTTGCAGCTTGCACATGCTTTGCTTTTTGCTTTTTTGTTTAGAGTCCACTAATGAGTGAGTACATCCCTTGCTTATCTTTCTGTGTTTTGATACTTTGCTCAGGAAGATATTCTCCAAATCCAGTTTCTTAAACAAGAATAATCCATAGCTACATTATAAATGTTTGTTCTTAGATCTACAAAAACGTATTGTTATCACCACTTAATAAAGATTCTCTTTTCAAGGACACAGACCTTGAGGGAAAATCAAAATTGAGAGCATTGGAACGTTGTCCAAATGAATATATTTATAAAACACTTCTTGGGCATAAGGATCTTGGGACTAGAGCTATTGTGAGAGCCGCGGATCAGGGAGTTTGCTGTGAGATTGTGTCTTCTAGTATTGTCAAAAGCTATACTCAGAAATTCTCAACAGCCTGCCTAAACATACCTGAAGAAAAAAGACACCAGGAGACATGATAAAGTGGAAGAAGAATTCTGCAAAGCCCCAAATGTAGATAAAAACTATAAACATTGAAGTCTATTCTCTACACTGTCTAGGTGGCCAGGAAATGGAGAATGTATAACATAAAGAAGCAAATACTACTGGTTAAAAAGAAAGTAAAAGAAAAAGAAGAGAAAAAAGAATGAATAAATAAATAAAAGAAGGGAAAAGGAAGGAAGGACAAAAAGAAAAAAAGTCTAATGATATTCTGCTTTACTCATATGTTAATGTTTTTCCCAGTTGTCATCAGAGAGGCCTATTCCAGCAAGTTAGGGAACAAGCACAGAGAACCATGCCCATACATTATGCAGGCAGAAAGTCTAAATTGGCGGTTTCTATTGTATCCCTTTGAGATTTGGGAAACCCTGTGAGAGGGGTAGGAATGATAGTAAGAGTCAGAGATGATGGAGGATATCAGGAGAACATGGCCAACAGTTTCAAATATGGTGGCCTCAAAGAGACTGGAGTATCAAACATAGGGCCTGCATGAGTCTGCACCAGGTACTTTGTACTTGTTAAGTCTCTAACATTGTCTTACACTGGTGTTTTTGTGGGACTCCTAACAATGGGAGCAATAGTATCTCACACTCTTTTGCCTTCTTTTATTACTTTTTTTTTGCTATTGGGTTGCCTTGTACACCTTTCAAATAAGAGCTTTTGTCTTGTTTTTATTGTATCTTGTTCTGTTCCATTTGGTCTCCTGGAGGCCTGCTCTTTTCTGAATAGAAAATAAAGAGGGTGTAGATCTGTGGAGAGCGGAGGTTGGGTGGAGTTTGGAGAAATGGAAGAGGAGGAACTTTAGTTGGAATTTATTGTATGTGAAAAATTCATTTTCAAAATAATAATAATAATGGAAAATCAAAAAGCCACAAGCAAAAGGAACCAAAAGTCATATACAAGCAGGCTTAAAAGATGAAAAAAGTAAATTATTTAAGTATAAACTAAAAAAGTATCATAAATAATTAAAAACAAAACAAGCAGCAATAACAACACAAAAATAATTCAGATTGATTTCAGTAAAATATTACTTTGACAGTATTATATAAGCTGAATTGCTATATAATGCTATTAATATGAAAACTAAGTCAGGATAAGAAGCAGAAACCATTATATGTTCAATGTGAAATTGAACAGTACCTAGAAAAATTTCTAGACTTTGCATAGGAAGTATCTATGTTAGAAAAAAAAAACTTGCAACACTGTTAATATGAAAGTCTACTTTGATGTATGGTAATGCATATCATGATTGAAAGGATAATTACATCAGAGGTGCCATTCCCCATTTAGACATAGAAAAAACCTCCTGTTTTGTCTAGAGAAGGGTAAGATTAAGTGTAGATGAAGGAAAATGAGAAGAAAAGTACCAACTTCAATCTTTTAAAAGAAGCTGTATTTTTATGAAAGAATTAATCACATATACTCAGAAAGTAATTTCTCATTGTCAGTTACACTAATAGAATCTAAAAGCAGGATCAACTAATCAGATAAGACCTACAATGACAACAGAAGAGTCTTTAGATTTTGACTCCCTTTCATTTTGATGTTAGAAGCAGTTTAGTATCCTGGTTAACTACACAGATCAATAAAGGGCAAGGATGGAAGAAAGATATATGAGAATTAATGAAGGAGTAAGGCTGTTATGTTACAGGTCATAGAAAATGTGTTGAAGAGACATGACAGTATAAGGTCAATAACACAGACAATTGCCACACATTCAAACAGAAGGGGGAGATAATATTTATGACCCTTTGCATTTAATACTTAATTATACTAAGATAAGACATCCATGAGGCATATGCCAATGGTCTTGCTGTATTCTAATTGAAATAAAAGTTTAGTTGCCCAGAGAATGAAGGATAATCTCTCTATTAATTCAGTTATAAACATAAGGGCTCTAAGCATCACTACCGATACATTGATGGTAAATCAGTCTGATTGTAAGATGCATCTGAGCTGGATATATATTCATCCAGAAAGATCAAAGTGCCTGATTAACTTGGGTAGGATGAAGTAGTTAAGTAAAGAAGTAGGCATATTTTAATGTCAGTAGGCAGTTTATCTAAAATTAAATGCATATGAGGTGATGGAAAATGGCTTCAAAGAAAGAGACATTGACAAAAGGAGTCATTATTACAAGTAAAATCTAAGATATTGATCTCTGGACTCAATGTGGGAAGTTAGCACTTGATTTCAACTCCGCATAAGAGAATACTAAAAACAATCCTGAGTCTTGAAGTGAAGCATCCATTGTGTCAACTGTGAAGCTGCCTTGTGGAAACCTGGCTTGAGATTGATTCCTATCAAAAAAAAAAATCCCTCAAGCTTTTACATATTTCTTCTAAGAACTTTGATCCTTCTCATAAGTATAATATTTGTCTACATGTGTGTAAATTAATTAAATTGCTAGTTATCAACTGTAGTGTTGCAGCTCTTATTTAAGACCTATGCAATGAATGTCAACATTATCTCATATTTCATGTCAATCAAAAAAGTCTTCAAATTTGCTTTTTTTGTTAAGAAATAAATTAATTGAAGCAAAATAAATTGTATTGTACCATGCGACACTGATGAATTGCTAATTTCTGGTTTTCTGGTATGATTATCAGAATTTCCAAAGTACATTTTATCCACAAATAAGCATAGTTTGAGTTTTCTAATTGTATCCTTTATAATATTGTGGAATCCTTTAATGCTTCCCTATTCATTCCTGATCCTATTATTGTGGGAGCTCACTATGTTTTATATAGTTGATCCAAGGGTCTGCCAATCTTGTTTATAGTCTTAAATACATAACTTTTAGATTTGATGATTCCTTATATTGTTTTGAATCTATTTTGTTTATTTATACTCTGTATTTTATTATTTCTTGGTAAGTGGGTTTGCATATGGTTTGTTTTGGATTTTCTCATGTTTTAAGGTACATTATTATGTTATCTATTTGTACTCTTTTTGATATTTTAATGTAGGTATTTAGAAGTATACATTTCTCTTGTAAAACAATATACCACAGAGAATTTGTCTGTGTGTAGGTAAATTGCGTTTTCATTTTCATCCATTGCTAGTAAAAATTTTATGAATTTCTGTTTTGTTTATATTTTTGAGAAGAGGCTTTGCTGAATAACTTTGGAGCCCATCCTAAAACTCACTCTGTAGATCAGACTGGAATTGAACTAACAGAGATTTGGTCGTGAGTGGTGGGACCATAAGTAATCTGCACTTACCATCCAGGTGATTCTAAAAAATTAAACCTGGTATTTTAAAATTTGGTATAGAGATGTTATTTGAACAAGTTTGTTTTTCCAAATGCTGTTTCAAGCATTCCATAACAGTTGTTCTAGAGAATTCACACCATATACATATTTTGGTCTCTGTAGGCACCAAATATGATACACATTCTTACTTTAAGGTAATACACACACATACACACACACACACACACACACACACACACACACACAAAATGAATAAATCTAAACAAAGTTTCAGGTAAGTAAATAAAATTCAAAGAAGATAGATTTTTGCAAATCCAGTACTATCATTCTATGATTGCTTACACATATTAGTCTAACGACGTTCAGTTATAACCTGTCAGTGTTGTGTTAAATTATGTTTATATTTATCAGTTTTAGTTTACTTGTTGAATTAATAATCTGGAGAAAAATTTTAACTGTAAAATATTCTGTTGGAGTTGGCTTATTGTGTATAAGTACTTTTAGTGGAAGCATGATAGCTGCTCACCATGATAGAAGTAACTAGACTTGTGATAAGTACATTTTAATTGAACACCATTAACTGTAATTTATTGCCATCTAAATTTAAAATAAATTCACCTTTTGTCTTGAAAAAAAACTAACATGTTTGGATACCCAGAATGCTCATAAAACCCAGATGAACTATCATATATCTATAGTCACATCATGGACAATTTTAGATCTAAAAAAGGTAAAAAAAAACAAAAACAAAAACAAAAAAAAACTGCAAGATATTTTCTTGATGCTTGCTTAAAGACAATAAATTAGCATTAATAAAAAAGAAGAAATACCCAAAATAAAAAGGTGGTAGGTGAGGACTAAAGCCTGAGGTTGTCCTCTGACTTTAACATGTGCCATGACACATTTGCACCCTCACACGAAATTACATAGAACACAGCATACAGACACATACATAAACATAAATGTCTTACCCTCACACTCAATTACATAGAACACACATACACAAACACAAATGTCTTTGGAAAATATGTGCTTGTCAGTTTTTCTTTGGCATTCTATATTGATATCAAGTTCTGTGAATGTATGATTAGCTTTCATAATCATAGATATCACAGTCTTTATTGAATTAAACTTGGGATAGATAAAATGTATTTTAGGCAGGTACACCACCGATTTTTGTTTTCTACAGGAGCACACAGACATACACACAAAGAAGATAGCTAGATACAAATATTATTTATGAATACCTCATCTTCTGGGTTTTATATTTTTGAGATCTACATATTATTTGACATTTTTGGGTGAAACAGAAAAAAAGCATATGCCAGATCTGCAGATGAGAATGCTGTCTCTTTAAAATAGTGTGGTTCACAATAAAATGAAGAAAGTTGGAGTGACTGGAGGATAATTTTCAAATTTATCCACATGGAAAATAATTCACTTTAAATTGACAATGACTCATTGTATATCAATAGCCATCACTTGGAGACTCTGGCTGTAGATATCATTTAGTCTCACTTCAGTATGTCTGTATTTAGTTTTGTGCAACTTCAAAATGAAAGCTAAACTAGAACATGTTGATGCTGTTTCCCATAGTTATCCTGAAGGGAGGGTAGAGTATTCTATTTTTTTAAGACTATATGCCTGTTGGCTTTAGCTCTTTAGTTTACTTCAGAGCATTATTCAGTTATTTCAATGGGGGCTGGAGAGACCGCTCAGCGGTTAAGAGCACCCTCTGCTCTTCCAGAGGACCCGGGTTCGATTCCGAGCACCCACATAGCAGCTAACAACTGTCTGTAGTTCCAGTTATTTCAATGGTAGATTTTTCTGTATTTCTTTTCTTTCATTCCTCTTTATGATTGATCCACTAAGCAGTTATTCAGATAGTTATTTCCAGATTGCAAACATACTGACATGGACTTACAGGGACAAACTGCCCTCAGCAAGATAAACAGAGTACACAAGTTGTTCAAATACTTGTTTTCAGGGTTATGCAATGTTATCTAATGTTTGAGAGTATTTGAATGTCCTGGACCAGTACAACATTCTGTTATTCAGTCTCTTTTTTGCTAAAATAGGTGCTCATTTTCTATCAGTCTTCAAAATTTCTAGGTAGCTCATTTTAGGCTTTGGCAAATAATATTTAAAGTTCTGAAAAAATTTATTGACTAATGTCCCTCAAATTTTTAAAGAGATAAGGAGTTTTAAGATGGAAAGGGTTACATGAGAACATGAGGATAAATCCATGTTCTAATAAATTTGTTGTCCTTGCAAGAAGAGAAAGGGCATGTTGAGACTTCTTTGTTGATTCACAAAAAGAAACTACAAAAAAAGAGTGCATACTGACATCTTTACTCCATGAGGAAAGAAATAAATTGTGTTCAGCATTTGAATCAAAGAAATAGGTTGTTTTGATATATTATTTTAGTGCTTTAAGTAAGAGATAAGGAGGCTCATACTGATTTATACTTTGCTCACATATAAATTTACTGATTGCCTTTGTTAACAAATTAATATGAACCTTAACTAAAATCAGAGTGCTATTTTTAATATTATATTGGTTTATTGTGGAAAGTTTCTGTTTCTTTTCTGATGTTGCAGGGAATAGATTACAAGAAGTATTTCTATTGTTATTTTTTATTTTCTTAATATGATTATTTTGTGAATGTGTGTGGGAATACAAGAATTAGAGCCTTGTGACAGAAAGATGGAGGTCAGAGAATTGTGGGGATTTACTGTTTCCTTTTAACTTTATATGAGAAGACTAGAGGATTGCACAAGCACCTTCATTGCTCCATCTCACTGCTTCAGAAGAACATGTTTCCTGATGCCAGGTGAAACTGAAAACAACACTTCGTATAAGTATCCAATGATAGCTAATGACAGAAATATAAACTGTTCTCAGTGTACTATGCTCAGTCAAGAATCAAGAAAAATGAGTGGATTCCATTGGTTTAATAGTAGAGAGCTTTGATGATGGACATTGTCTTTTTTATTTTTTAACATTCGAGGCTGTTAACAATAGTGTGTCTTTTTTTTCTTCTTTATTTATCAAAAAAACAGTAAAATGAATTTAAAATGCTGAAAAGTTAACAATAACTTTTGTTATAAAGAAGTTAAAATCATAAAGAAGATAAAAATCATAAGCATGACTTATTAAGGGTGATAAGGCAAATAAGATTGCTACACATATATTTACTTTGTGTTCAGCTTTCCCTCTGAATTTTTCTTTTCATCCCTGTATATCCTTATTCAAGGTCCCTTCCTCCTCCCACCACATTAGATCATTTTACTTCTCCGCAACTCCCCATCACCTCCCTGGGCAGGGAGCAGACAGTCCTATGGTCCCAGTGACCCAATAATGCTTGGATCAGTCTCCACTCCTGGCCAAATCCAGTTTTGTCCACCCTCCCTCAAGAGTGAGTCAGGTGGGGGCTGGAGAGATGGCTCAGTGGTTAAGAGCACCGTCTGCTCTTCCAGAGTACCTGGGTTCGATTCCCAGCACCCACATGGCAGCTCACAACTGTCTGTAGTTCCAGTTCCAGGCAAAACACCAAGGCAAATAAATAAATAAATAAAGTTTAAAAAAAAAAGAGTGAGTCATGTGTTCCTATAGTTGTAGTGGGGTCCAAAAGGTCAGTTCAGGGTGTTTCTGATCCCAAGATGTTCAGTGGTTGTGGTTTGCCGCTTGGGCATGCTTGGCTTTTTTTCTTGTTTGTTTGTTTAGAGACCACTAATGAGTGAGTACATCACCTGCTTATCTTTTGGGATTGTGATACCTCGCTCAGGAGGATATTCTCCAACTCCATCCATTTGCCTGCGAATTTTAGAATATCATTTTTTCTTACTGCTGAGTAGTATTCCATTGTGTAGATGTACCACAGTTTGTTAATCCATTCTTCAGTTGAAGGACATCTAGTTTGTTTCTAGGTTCTTGCTATTGCAAATAATGCTGCTATGAACATAGTTGAGCTAATACCTTTAAAGTGTGAATATGCCTCTTTAGGGTATACACCCAGAAGTGATATTGCTGGGTCCTAGGGGAGATTGATTCTCAATTTTCTGAGAAACCGCCATATTGCATTCCAAAGTGGCTGAACACTCCCACCAGCAATGGAGGAGTGTCCCCCTTCTTCCACATCCTCTCCAACACAGGCTGTCATCTGTGCCTTTTATCTTAGCCAATCTAACAGGTGTTAGGTGGTATCTCAAAGTTGTTTTGATTTGCATTTCTTTGATGGCTAAAGATGAAGAGCACTTTTTCAGGTGCCTTTCATCCATTGGAAGTTCCTCTGCTGAGAATTCCCTTTTTAGATCTGTATCCCATTTTTTGATAGGGTTATTCAAGGTTTTGGGCTCTAAATTCTTGAGCTCTTTATATACTTTAGAGATCAGTCCTCTATCACTTACAAATTGGTGAAAATCTTTTCCCATTTTGTAAGCTGTCATTTTGTTCTATTGAGAGTGTTCTTGGCTTTGCAGAAGCTTCCTATCTTCAGGAGATACCACTTATTGATTGTTGGTTTTAGTGTCTGTGTCACTATTTAGGAAGTGGTCGCCTGTGCCAGTTTGTAGGAGTGTATTTCCTACTTACTTTTCTATCAAGTTCAAAGTGGTTGGGTTTAAGTTGAGGTCTTTGATCCACTTGGATTTGAGTATTGTGCAGGGTGACAGGCTCGGATCTATTTGCATTTTTCTACACACTTCCATCCAGCTATGCCAACAGCATTTGTTATATATACTATCTTTTTCCATTGAATGTTTCGGGCCTCTTTGTTGAAGATCAGGTGTTCATAGGTTTTTGGGTTAATGCCTGGATCTTCAATTATATTCAACTGGTCCACAAGTCTGTTTTTATTCCAGTACCAGACTGTTTTTATTACTGTAGCTCTATAGTATAGCTTGAAGTCAGGGATGGTGATACCTCCCGAGGTTCTTTTGTTGAGTAAAACTGTTTTGGCAATCCTGGCTTTCCTGTTATTCCAAATGAAATTGAGTATTGTTCTTTCCAGATCCAAAAAATATTGTGTTGGGATTTTGATGGGCAGTGCATTGAATCTGTAGATTGCCTTTGGTAGAATTGCCATTTTTACTATGTTGATCCTACCAATCCAGGAACAAGGGAGAGCTTTCCATTTTCTGATAGTCTCTTCAATTTCTTTCTTTAGTGATTTAAAATTTTTGTCAAATAGGTCTGTTACTTCTTTGGTTAGAGTTACTCCAAGGTATTTAATACTATTTGCAGCTATTATGAAGGGTAATGTTTCCCTTATTTCTTCTTCAGCTCTTTTATCTCTAGAGTATACAAGGGCTACTTATTTCTTTGAGTTAATCTTGTATCCTGCTACATTGCTGAAGGTGTTTATCAGCTGTAGCAGTTCTTTGGAAGAATTTTGTGGGTCACTTATGTATACAATCATATCATCTGCAAATAGAGATAGCTTCTCTTCTTTTTTTCCAATTTGTATGCCCTTAATCTCTTTTCGTTCCATTATTGCTTTAGCTAAAACTTCGAGAACTATATTGAACAGATAAGGGGAGAGAGGACATCCTCGTCTAGTTCCTGACTTTAGTGGGATTTCTTTGAGTATTTCTCCATTAAGTTTGATACTGGCTGTCGCCTTCTTGTAAATTGCCTTAATTATATTTAGGTATTCTCCCTTTATTCCTGAACTCTCCAGGGCTTTAATCATAAAGGAGTGTTGGATTTTGTCAAAGGCTTTTTCTGCATCTAAGGATGTGATCACGTGGTTTTGTTCCTTTTGTTTGTTAATGTGATTGATAACATTTACAGTTTTTCCTATGTTAAACCAGCCCTGCATCTCAGGGATGAAGCCTACTTATTCGTGGTGGATGATATCTTTTATACATTGTTGTATACGGTTTGCCAAAATTTTGTTGAGAATTTTCACATCAATATTCATGAGGGACATTGTTCTGTAGTTGTGCTTCTTTGTTGTGTCTTTGAGTGGCTTGGGCATTAGGGTGATTGTGGCCTCATAAAACGAATTTGGCAATATTCCTTCAGTTTCTACTGTGTGAAATAGTTTGAGGAGTAACGGTAGTAATTCTTCTTTGAATGTCTGGTAGAATTCGGCACTGAAACCATCTGGACCAGGGCTTTTATTTTGGGGGAGGTTTTTAATGACAGCTTCAATTTCCTTAAGGGTTATAGGCCTGTTTAGGTACTTAATCTGATCTTCATTTAATTTTGGTAGATGGTACCTGTCCAGAAAGCTATCCATTTCTTCTATGTTTTCCATTTTTGTGGAATACAGATTTTCAAAATATGACCTGATAATTCTCTGTATTTCCTGGGGGTATGTTGTTATGTCCCTCTTTTCATTTCTGATTTTGTTGATTTGAACACACTCTCTCTGTTTTTTGATTAGTTTGGCTGAGGGCTTATCAATCTTGTTAACTTTCTCAAAGAACCAACTCTTAGATATGTTGATTCTTTGTATTGTTCTTTTTGTTTCAATTGTATCGATTTCAGCTCTAAGTTTGATTATATCCTGTCATCTACTCCTTCTAGGTGAGTTCACTTCTAATTGTTCTAAGGCTTTCAGCTAAGCTGTTAGGTCTCTAGTGTGGGATTTCTCAAGGTTTTTCATATAGGCATCTAGCGCTATGAATTACTTCTTAAGACTGCTTTCATTGTGTCCCACAAGTTTGGATACGTAGATTCATTTTCATTGAATTCTAGGAAGACTTTGATTTCTTTCTTAATTTCTTCCTTGACCCAGAGATGGTTCAGCTGAGTGATGTTTAGTTTCCATGAGTTGGTAGGCTTTCTTTGGGTTTTGATGTTGTTGTACTCTAACTTTTGGCCCTGGTGGTCTGATATGTTACAAGGGATTATTTTCATTTTGTTGTATGTGTTGATATTTGCGTTATGACCAATTATGTGGTCAATTTTGGAGAAAGTTCCATGAGGAGCTGAGAAATATGTATATTCCTTTGACTTTGGGTGGAAGGTTCTGTAGATATCTATTAAATCCATTTACATCATAACCTCTTTCAGACTCCTTATTTCTCTTTAGGCTCTGTCTGGTTTGTTTATCCTGGGTTGAAAGTGGGGTATTGAAGTCTCCCACTATTAGGGTGTAAAAATTGATGTGGGATTCGAGCTTTAGCAGTGTTTCTTTTACATAAGTATGTGCCCTTTTATTAGGGGCATAAATATTGAAGATTGAAATCTCCTCTTGACCATTTTTTCCTGTGATGAATAAGTAGTGACCATCTTGGTCCCTTTTAATTGCTTTTAGCTTAAAGTCTACTTTGTCCTATTGATAGTGCCCTTGGTTTTACAGAAGCTTCTCAGCTTCAGGAGGTCCCACTTATTGATTGTTGTTCTTAGTGTCTGTGCCACTGGTGTTATATTTAGGAAGTGGTTGCCTGTACCAATTCTTAGAAGTGTATTTCCCACTTTCTTTTCTATCAAGTTCAAATATTTATTTTTATTTTATGTGAATTGGTGTTTTGCCTGCATGTATAACTGTGTATGGGTGTCAGATCTTGGAATTACAGACAGTTGTTAGCTGTCATGTGGATGCTGGGAATTGAACTCAGGTCCTCTGGAAGAACAGTCAGTGCTCTTAACCACTGAGCCATCTCTCCAGCCATCTCTACATATCTCTATCAAGTTCAAAGTGACTGGGTTTAGGTTGAGTTCTTTGATCCACTGGATCTGAAATTTGTGCAGGGTGACAGACTTGGATCTATTTGCATTTTTCTACAAACTACCACCCAGTTATGCCAACACCATTTGTTAAATATGCTATCCTTTTTCCACTGAATATTTTGGGCCTCTTTGTTAAAGATCAGGTGTTCATAGGTTTTTGGAATAATGCCTGGATCCTCAGTTCTGTTTCATTGATCCACAAGTCTGTTTTTATGCCAGTATCAGGTTGTTTTTATTACTGTAGCTCTATAGTATAATTTGAAATCAGGGATGGTGATGCCTCCTGAGGTTCTTTTGTTGAGAAAAATTGTTTTGGCAATCCTGGCTTTCCTGATATTCCAAATGAAATTGAGTATTGTTCTTTCAAGTTCTGAAAAATATTGTGTTGGGATATTGATGGGCAGTGCATTGAATCTGTAGATTGCCTTTGGTAGAATTGCCATTTTTACTATGTTGATCCTACCTATCCAGGAACATGGAAGTCTTTCCATTTTCTGATATTCTTTTCAATTTCTTTCTTTAGTGATTTTAAATTTTTGTCAAATACATCTGTTACTTCTTTGGTTATAGCTACTCCAAGGTATTTAAAACTATTTGCAGCTATTATAAATGGTGATGTTTCCCTTATTTCTATTTCAGCCTTTTTATCTTTGGTGTATATGAGGGCCACTGATCTCTTTGAGTTAATTTTGTATCCTGCTACATTGCTGAAGGTATTTATCAGCTGCAGAAATTCCTTGGTAGAATTTTGTGGGTCACTTATATATACAATCATATCATCTGCATATAGAGATAGTTTCACGTCTTCTCTTCCAATTTGCATCCCCTTAATCTCCTTTCATTCTCTTATTACTTTATCTAAAGCTTGGAATACTATATTGAATAGATCAGGAGAGAGGATATCCTTGTCTAGTTCCTGATTTTAGTGGGATTGCTTTGAGTTTTTCTCCATTAATTTTCGTGTGGGCTATAGGCTTCTTGTAGATTGACTTTATTATATTGAGATAGTGTAAGCCTCAAATGAGAAATTGCCTGGATAAGAATGGCCTATAACTATGTATGTTGGTAATTATCTTGATTCATTCATGTGGAGGGCATGGCCCACAGTGAACAGTTCCCTATTTCAAGTTTTAGGTGATCTTATATCCCCTTCTGGCATCTGTGGGCACAAAGACAGCATATGGTACAGATATAAGCATGCAAAGAAAATACCTATGTGCATAAGAAGAAAATATTTAGAAATATCCTCTCTATCACAATAAATGACAGAATGTTAACATCTAGAAAATATAAGAATGAAAATGAAACAATGAAACTAACACCTAGAAAATAAATTACTTAAGAATAGTAACATGCAATAATGCAAAAGAATTTCTAAAGAAGAATAGTAAATAACTGAGAATTATCTTCAAAAATGTTCACTATTCTTAACAATCAGCAAAATTAAAATCAAAATTACATTGAGTCCTCATGTAACCCCAGCCAGAAAAACTAAGATATTTTTTTAACAGTAAAGGAAAAATATAAAATTTAAACATTAATGAAAAAATTTCAAGATATTCTAAGATACCAAGATCAAAAAAGGACATCTTATTTTCAGTTTTTTGTAAATGCTAGTGTTGAATCTCAAGATATATGAGTTTAAATAGGAGAATCATTAGAGGACGAAAACTAGCAAATGGCCATGGGGTAGTGGAGTCTCCAGGAAAGGTAGGTGGAGTAAAGTATGGAGGAAGATTAGGGAATATTGGCAAAGAAATGATAAGTGGAATGGGTCATGAGCAGTAATAAGAAGAAGTGAATATAGTCTTATAGCTAAGATTGTTCTCAAAGAGGCTTCCTGCTCTATGCTGGAACATTTGAAATGGTATCCTTAGGACACAACACCAAACAGATGAGTTTCTAAGTTCAGAAAGAAAATCATCTAAGGAGTTTTCTGCTTCTTCAAAACAAGAGTATACACGATTGCTGAAACTGTGATTCATAGGTGTGATTGTCGCTCCCAAGATGGCTATAGAATGTGTTAGTGTTGTGCATATGGTATTGACTTGGGAAGCACGGAAGATAAAAAACCAAGGGGACATTTTATTTTCCTCTGCAGCTTCAGAGAAACACTGAAGGAATGTAAGTGTGGCACAGGAGTCTTTGCAAAGCCATTAGAAACCATAATGTGAAGCTGTGCAAGTGCAGCCTGGATTCTGGAAGGTCTCAAGTTGTTGCAAATCCCAGAGCCATGAAACATCCACTAAAGAAAACTGCATACAAAAGATGTATGCTGCAGGAAGCATAACTGAAGGAGCAAAGTCAACTAAGCAGTTTGAAATTGAAAGAAAAATACTGAACATGAAGCTATAAGGGTTGATGTTTGTCCTACTGTCTTTCTGTCTTTTGTTTTTCATAATGACATAGTTTATCTGTGATTGTTTAAAAATGAATGTTATTTGAGTTCACATCTATATGATTTAACAGTTAGAATATTATCTTTAAACCCATAAAAGACTTTAAATTTTTAAAGAGTCCTGACATTCTAAATAGATGTGGAGACTTTAGAAGTTGGATTAAATGTATTTTTGCATTTGCATATGTTAACCAGTCCAATAGAACTAAAAATTAGTTGATGATAGTTTAATAGTAAATGTCCATGTATGCTCAGGCATTTAAATAACTTGTTTCCTGTTGGAGATATTCCTTGAGATTATGAATCTGTTAGGAGCTATAACTTTACTGAATAAAGTATGTCAGCTGGAATGAGCTTTGCATGGTTATAGCCTCATCCGACTTACTGTCTGTATTCTTTCTGGTTCTTAAATCTGTGTGGAAATATGTTTTAATAGCTTCCTCTTCTTGCTACATATTATCATGATTCCTCCAACATTAATGACTCTCCTTCTGGGAGAGTAAGACAAAACAAACACTCTAATCCAAAATTGTCTTTGACCATGGGTATTTTTTTTTTAATAGGGACAAAAACAATGGGTACAGGACATGAAAATGGACAGCTTTCTGGACAGGCACCATCTTCCAAAATTAAATGAAGATCAGATTAATTACCTAAACAGGCCTATAACCCTTAAGGAAATTGAAGCTGTCATTAAAAACCTCCCCAAAAATAAAAGCCCTGGTCCAGATGGTTTCAGTGCCAAAGACATTCAAAGAAGAATTACTACCGTTACTTCTCAAACTATTTCACTCAGTAGAAACTGAAGGAATATTGCCAAATTCCTTTTATGATGCCACAATCACCCTAATACCCAAGCCACTCAAAGACACAACAAAGAAGGAGAATTACAGACCAATTTCACTCATGAATATTGATGCGTAAATTCTCAACAAAATTTTGGCAAACCGTATACAACAATGCATAAAAGATATCATCCACCATGACCAAGTAGGCTTCATCCCAGAAATGCAGGGCTGGTTCAACATACGAAAAACTGTAAATGTTATCAATCATATTAACAAACTAAAGGAACAAAACCACATGATCATATCCTTAGATGCAGAAAAAGCCTTTGACAAAATCCAACACTCCTTTATGATTAAAGCCCTGGAGAGATCAGGAATAAAGGGAGAATACCTAAATATAATTAAGGCAATTTACAAGAAGGCAACAGCCAGTATCAAACTTAATGGAGAAAAACTCAAAGAAATCCCACTAAAGTCAGGAACTAGACAAGGATGTCCTCTCTCCCCTTATCTATTCAGTATAGTTCTCGAAGTTTTAGCTAAAGCAATAAGGGAACGAAAAGAGATTAAGGGCATACAAATTGGAAAAGAAGAAGTGAAGCTATCTCTATTTGCAGATGA